>JAWZYT010005903.1:12500-104966 GCA_034508575.1 Petrolisthes manimaculis | reverse complement strand
GGGCGTGGGGGAGGGGGGAGGTGGGGGCGTCACTCAGTCGCCTGCTCAATTGACCTTACTTGACCAATGACGTCATACTTCTGGCACCCTTCTGGCACCCCCATACTCCTCCCCTCCTCATTCCCTTCTGGCACCCCACATACTCCCTCCCCTCCTCATTCCCTTCTGGCACCCCACATACTTTCCCCTCATTCCCTTCTGGCACCCCACATACTCCCTCCCCTCCTCATACTCTCCCCTCTTTATCTTATGTAAACAACTCTGTCTTTATTTTATGTAAACACTGTTGTCTTTATCTTATGTAAACAACACTGTCTTTATCTTATGTAAACAACATTGTCTTTATCTTATGTAAACACTGTTGTCTTTATCTTATGTAAACAACACTGTCTTTATCTTATGTAAACAACACTGTCTTTATCTTATGTAAACAACACTGTCTTTATCTTATGTAAACACTGTTGTCTTTATCTTATGTAAAACCACTCATGTCAACAAATAAATATATGGTACAGCCTTTGGTCCTCATCTTTTTTTGTTGATAATTATAGAAGAATTAAAGGTGAATACTAAAGCTATACAGAGAGTAGACAGACGTGTAGTAATGACATCTGACACACACACTCATATCATAATAATACTGATAGTGTTTTTAATTATATTTTTTCCTTATTATTATTATTATTATTATTAGTATTGTTATTATTAGTATTATAATCAGTTGCATAATTTATACAGTATACAGGTATTGTTTTTATTTTTATTATTTTATATAGATTTATAGATTTTTTTTTATATATATATTAAGGTATAGTCAGCTGGATATAGGCCTACTCATCTTTTATAAATCACCTAGGTTATACTTTTGCATCCATATATTTATACAGTACATACACAATCTTTAATTAAGGACCCTGTGATCGTGTATGAGAATTGGAGGCTTCTGATTCCTCCTGACTATGCCACGAAACAAAGCTCCTTCCATATAGGTGACGTTTCGTGGCAATATTTGAAGGACTCGTTTACCTCCAATTTTCTAACTATATCACAAGACCCCTTACTAGGCTATCGAAAAGAGAGAGAGAGAGAGAGAGAGAGAGAGAGAGAGAGAGAGAGAGAGAGAGAGAGAGAGAGAGAGAGAGAGAGAGAGAGAGAGAGAGAGAGTAAAAGAGTGTAAGAGAGAGAGTAAAAGAGTGTAAGAGAGAGAGTAAAAGAGTGTAAGAGACAGAGAGTAAGAAACAGAGTAAGAGAGAGAGAGAGAAAGAGAGATGTAAAGTAGAGACAGAATGAGTATACAGACAAACTAACACACACACACACACACACACACACACACCACCTAACAATAAGGTGACGTAACCGTGCAGCGGATATGTTTATCATACGTTATTCGTGGCCAAGATGTCGGTGCCTTTATATAATGTAGGAGCAACACACAGTGAATACAGAACACAGCGGGGGTCGAATAGCCTAATGTGTGTGTGTGTGTGTGTGTGTGAGAGAGAGAGAGAGAGAGTTAGTGCGTTTGTGTGTGTGTGTGTGTGGTCACTGGAGAGGAGGCAAGGTCGTTTTCATTCTCCTGAGAGAGAGTGAGAGAGAGAGAGATGTATTGAGTGATTGAGTGAGTGTGAAGAATGGCTAATTAGGTGAAACGTTTCTAGACTGAGTGAGTGAGTGGTTGAAACGGTACTAGACTGAGTGAGTGAGTGAGTGGATGTACAGCCGTCTCCACTGCCGTGAGGGCCCCTGCAGTGTTGTCAGCGTTCCCTTTCCCAGTCGTGAACCACACACTTCGGTCCGAGATACACATCTGAAACACTCACTAGTGAGAGAGAGATGGATATGGTGGTTGGCAGGCTTGTATGATGAGCGAAACGAATAACAATGAAACAATAATGTATATTATTTATTATTTTTTTTATTTGATTTATTAATTTTTTTTCGTCGTCGTCGTCGCCGCCGCCGCAGATGCCGCCGCCGCCGTCACTCCACCGCCGCCCCGTCACCGCCGCCGCCGCCGCCCTGCCGCCGCCTCCGCCGTCGTTTTATAATAATTAGGTTTTTTTATTTATTTTTTAATAATATATATGTTTGTTTGTTTTTTGTAATAATTATTATTATTATTATTTTTTATTTTTTTTATTTATTGATTTTTTTTTTTTTCGTCGTCGCCACCACCGCCGCTGCCACCGCCGTCGTTTTTTAATAATTAGTATTTTTTATTTTATTTTTAATAATATATATATATATTTTGATTAATTATTTTTTTTTGTAATAATTAACTTTTTTTTTTTCTTTTTTTTTTTTTTTTTCGTCGTCGCCGCCGCCGCCGCCCCGCCGCCGCCTCCCCACTGCCGCCGCCGACGCCCCGCCGCCGCCGCCCCGCTGCCGCCGCCGCCGCCGCCCCGCCGCCACCGCCATCGCCCCGTCGCCGCCGTCGTTTTTTAATAATGAGTTTTTTTTTTTAATATATATATATTTTTTAATTAATTATTTTTTTTTTGTAAAAATTAACTTTTTTTTTTTTTTTTTTTTCGTCGTCGCCGCCCCGCCGCCACCGCCGCCTCCCCCCCCCCCGCCGCCGTCGCCGCCCCGCCACCGCCGCCCCGCCGCCGCCGCCGCCGTCGTTTTTTAATAATTCTGTTTTTTTATTTATTTTTATTAATATATATATATATGTATATATATTTGTTTTTTTGTAATAATTATTATTTTTTTATTTTTTTATTTTTTTTATTATTAATTTTTTTTCGTCGCCGCCGCCGCCGCCACCGCCGTCGTTTTTTAATAATTAGTGATTTTTATTTTATTTTTAATAATATATATATATTTTCTTTTATTATATATATATTTTTTTATTATTATTATTATTATTTTAATAATTAACTTTATTTTTCATTATTTTTTTTTTATTAATTTTTTTATTTGATTTATTATTTTTTTTTCGTCTGGCCCGAACTCACCTCACCTCACCTCACCTGTCCATCTTAGTCAGGTGGAAACCTTTTCATTACTAAATCTGTTAATATTTTGTCACATTTAAAATGTCCATAGCTCATGTTTACATTTTTATCATATGTACCAGAAATTATACAAGACTCAATAACATTTCTTTCATAAAAGCATTTTGTTTTAGCTCTAACCTTACTTTTCAGGCAAGCCTGAGTGGATAAAACGGTTCTGGGTAGGAGCTGTAACACAAGCCGGAGTTAACAAGGAGAAACCGCTGCACCACCCTCTTCCTCCTCCTCCTCCTCCTCCTCCTCCTCCCTCCAACACCTACATTCGTCTGGTACATACATACATAAATGAGCTTGTTATAACCCAGAGTTATTATATAGTTTAAAGACCCTGTGATCGTGTATGAAAATTGGAGTCTTCTGATTCCTTCTGACCATGCCACGAAACAAGCTCCTTCCACGTAGGTAGTGTTTCGTGGCAATATTTGAAGGACTCGTTTATCTCCAATTTTCTGACTACATCACAGGATTCTTAAGGAGACAATTCACTCTTGTTACATTGGAGTGTTTTTTTTTAGTCCTCCAAAGTATTGCCAGGAAACAACAGGACCATGGAGATGAACAAAGAATAATGGGGTTCTTCTGTTGCTTGGAATAGTTTGGAGGATTCAGTTGCTCCAGATTTATGTATGTATGTATGTATGTGTTCATGTATGTATGTATGTGTTCATGTATGTATGTATCTATGTATGTATGTATGTATGTGTGTGTGTGTGTGTTGTATTATTGTATTATGGAAGTAATGGTTATAACAGAGTAACAAACCACTCGTTACAAACCACTCGTAATGTTTGGGTCCGTCAACACACTCGCGAGGAAAGAAGGGAGAGTTGTTGATTGGGTTGGGTTGGGAATTGAGGGGAGGTGGGGGTCGTGCCTGGTGAAACATGGTGGGTGAGAGCCTGGTGGAGTGTTGAGTTTGAGAGAGAGAGAGAGGACTGACCCAGAGAAGTGAATCAAGTTATCTCACCTCACGGGAATATTGTCATGTTATACTGCTCACACCTTCGTCGCTCACACCATCTCCACCTCCACCATCATCACCATCACCTCCATCACCATCACCTACACACACACACCACCACCATCATCACCATCACCTCCACACACACCTCTACCACCACGACACAACACCACCACCACCACGACTCAACACCACCGTTACCGATATCACAACACAACAACACCACGACACAACACCACCGTTACCAATACCACAACTCATTACACCACAACACAATAACTATGCATGCAACAGAACAACAACAACAACACTACCACCACATACAAATCATTACACCACAACACAACACAACACAACACAACACCATTACCACTACACACAAACCATTACAACACAACAACAAAACACTACCACCAAACACACACACACACATACACACAAAATCCCTCTTGACTCAGGTAGCGACGTATAATGGGCCAGTGTGCCGTCAATCTGTGTGGTCGTGGAGATGGTGATGAGCACAAAGGACCCCAACAAACTATTCAACCAAGTCACTCCTTTCACTTGTAGCCTCGTGAACTTGTATTGAGTTGAGGAGCCGCGTTGTAGGTGACATAGAAAAGACAGATAGACAGACAGACAGGCAAATAGAATGACAGATAGAAAAGACAGACAGACAGACAGACAGGCAAATAGAATGACAGATAGAAAAGACAGACAGACAGACAGACAGACAGACAGGCAAATAGAATGACAGATAGAAAAGACAGACAGACAGGCAAATAGAATGACAGATAGAGAGAGTACAAAGTGGTTGACTAGGGATATATAAGTAGGTAAGAAGGCAAATAGAAAGATAGATTGAGAGGGGTGATTGACTGCAGGTACAAATAGTAAGGAGGCAGATACACAAGCAGATGACAATTTCACCACCTACATATAACACAAAACAACAACGACAACAATACAACACAACACAAACAACATCACTACCAACACGACCAACACTACCACAACCATCTCCAACAACAACAACAATACAACACAACACAAACAACATCACTACCACCACTAACACAACCATCTCCAACAACAACAACACAACACAACACAACACAAACAACATCACTACCAATACGACCACCACTACCACAACCATCTCCAACAACAACAACAACAACAATAACAACAACAACACCAACAACACCACCACCAAAAGATCTTAGAGTGACAAAAAGTTTAGGAGAATGAGGTTTGTGTCACTTTTTACTCCTACGTTTGTGGTGTCCGAAATTGATCGTAACACCACATGGTCATAAGGACGTAATTCATGTGGCGAGGAGGAGGAGGAGAAAGAGGTAGTGGTGGTAGTAGGGTAGTGGGTGATAGTGGAAGAGTAGTGCCTGGATAGTAGCAAGTAAATAGGATAGTACGAGTAAATAGGATAGTAGCATGTTGAAGAATGTTGAGTATAGTGACTTAAAGTAAATAGAATAGAGAAAATAGGAGGAAGTGAGTAGCCTAGGAGGAAAGAGGAGGAAGGAAGAAAAAAAGGGGGAGAAAAGAGAAGGGAGGGAGAGAAGAAAGGAAGGAAGGAAGGAAGAAATAAATAAATGAAGGAGAGAAGGGATGGGGATGGGGACGACTGTGTTTATAAGGAGTTAGGAGGAGATTCTGATAGCCTTGGGATTCTTAGTACGGCTCCTGGGAGACTCAGACACACTTTGGGCAGATTAACTCACTCCTGGATGATGAGAGAGAGAAAGAGAGAGAGAGAGAGAGAGAGAGAGAGAGAGAGAGAGAGAGAGAGAGAGAGAGAGAGAGAGAGAGAGAGAGAGATTGGAGAAGGAAGATGTGAAAGAGTATGGACGAGATAAATAAATGACTGGTATAGAAAAATGGAGGAAAGGTGGAGGACTCTGATGAAGGTAGTAGTGGAAGGTGGGGGACTGGTGGAGAAGTGGTGAGGGAGAGGTGGAGGTGGAGGGACTGGTGGAGAAGTGTTGGAGGGAGAGATGGTGGTGGAGGGACTGTTGGAGAAGTGGTGAGGGAGAGGTGGAGAAGTGTTGGAGGGACTGGTGGAGAAGTGTTGGAGGGAGAGGTGGAGAAGTGTTGAGGGAGAGGTGGAGAAGTGTTGGAGGGACTGGTGGAGAAGTGTTGGAGGGAGAGGTGGAGAAGTGTTGAGGGAGAGGTGATGGAGGGACTGGTGGAGAAGTGTTGGAGGGAGAGGTGGAGGTGGTGGTGGAGGTGGAGTATAACCTTGCGTGTCGGGAAGCGCGTGCGATTAAAGAAACACATGAAAGGAATATTTTCTTCTTTTTGTGGTTTTTATGAGTCATAGTGTTGTTGTTGTTGTTGTGGTGGTGGTGTTGTGGTTGGTGGTCGTGTTGGTGTTGTGGTGGTGGTGGTGGTGGTTGTTATTGTGGTGGTGGTGATGGTGGTTGTGATGTTGGTGGTGATATTATTGTTGTTATTGTTGTTGTTGTTCGTGGTGGTTATTGTAGTGATGTTGCTGCTGTTGTTGTTGTTAGAGTTATTGCAACACACAACTGAAAACCTTAAGGGGGTGTGGGAGTAGGGGGACAGGCTTGGGGAAGTTTGGGGGGGTGCGGGAATAGGGGGACAGGCTTTCTATCCACCCCAAGTCTGTCCCCCTATTCCCGCACCTCCCCCAGTCACCCCCCCCCCCCCAAGCCTGTCCCCTACTCCCACACCCCCTTAATAAATAGAAAAGAAAGAATGAGAGATGAATGACGAAATAAAAAAGAAATTGTCTGATATGAATGAAAATATATAAATGAACTAAATATTTAAACTTTGACATTATAACTGGTGAAATTATATAAATAATATATAAATGAACTGAATATTTAATTAAACTTTTGATATGATAACTGTATAAATGATAAGATATATAAATAAATTGAATATTTTTAATTTGACATGACAACTAGGGAAATGAAAATATATGAAAATAAAGTGAATCATTTTAATTTAACATGATAACTGTGCAAAGAATAAGAAATAAAATTATATAAATATTTAATCAAAACTTGACACAAAAACTGTAAAAATAAAAGAGATATATATAATAATTAGTGATATATTTTTAAAAGAGAGTGAATATTTGTCTAGTATGTGTGTATAAGAGGATAAGGATAAGAGATAAATTACATGAATATTTAATAATAACTTGACACAAAAACTGTAAAAATAAAAAAAGATATATATAACAATTAGTGATATATTTTTAAAAGAGAGTGAATATCTGTCTAAAATGTGTGGATAAATTACATGAATATTTAATAAAAACTTGACTGTAAAAAAAACTGTAAAAATAAAAAATAAGATATATATAACAATTAGTGATATATTTTTAAAAGAGAGTGAATATCTGTCTAGCATGTATGTGTGTATGTCAGAAATAACACAACAGCTGAGGAACAGAGAGAGGATGGAAGTGGATGATAGAACAAGTGGATAATTAAGGATTTGAGGAAGTAAGTAAAAAAAATATATAAGTGGAGGATGACATGACAAGATGGTGGTGAAACTTGAATGAAAAAAAAATAGAGAGAGTGTGTGTGAGTGGAGGTGGAAGGGGGGGAATGGAGAGATGGTGGAGAAGGAGGTGGTGGTGGTGGTGGAAGGGGAAGGGGGAGATGGTGGATTAGGGGGTGGAAGGGGAGATGGTGGAATAGGTGGTGGAGGGGGAGGTGGTGGAAGGGGGAGATGGTGGGGGAGATGGTGGTGGAAGGGGGAGATGGTAGAGGAAGTATAGGATAGGAGAGTGAGTGAAAGTGAGAGGAAGTAAAGGATAGAAGGATAGGATAGTGAGAGGAAGTAAAGGATAGGAGATAGAAGGATAGGAGAGAGAGGTAGGTAGTGAGTGAGAGTGAGTGGAGTAGTGCCAACACTGGCCGCCAGAGTAATGGATGTAGATTGCTCTATCAGATTACTAGACCCCATTTGTTTTGATCCCAGCCTGTCTGCCTCTCTCTCTCTCTCTCTCTCTCTCTCTCTCTCTCTCTCTCTCTCTCGTTATCTATATCTCTATATCTATCTTCACCTATTCTCTCTATATCTATCTTCCCCTTTTCTCTCTCTCTTTATCTATCTTCCCCTTTTCTCTCTCTCTCTCTTTTACCCACACTTTCATTTTCACCCATCCTTCTTCCCATTCACTTGTCTCCTCTTTCTCTTCCCTCCCTCTTTCGTATCCTCTCTCATTCTCCTTTCCTCTATCATTCTCCTTTCTTCTCCCGTTCTTTCACTATGATACCTAAACCCTTGGTCCTGTGGTGTGTGTGTGTGTGTGTGTGTGTGTGTGTTGGCCTTGTATATATACATGTATACTTTTGGCATACATTCCATTGTTTATAAGTTACACACACACACATACTTCCTCCCCACACACACACACACACTTCCTCACATGCACACACACACATACACACACACTTCCTCCCCATGCATTCATCACACACACACACACACACACACACACACACACACACACACACACACACACACACACACACACACACTTCCTCCCCTCTGCTACATTCGTTTCCTTTTCTCAAGTTACATCTTTTTCTTACAGGTTATATTATCATCCTTCCTCGTGTCTCACTTAGTCATTTTTTTCAGTATTTCGTCTCTTGTTCTAATCGTGTTTTTTTTTTTTTTTTTTTTTTTACTTTTCATTATTTTTCTTTATTTTTTCTCTTCATTATTTTCTTTATCTGCTTTTCACTATTTTTTATCTACTTTTCACTTTTTTTTATCTTTACTTTTCACTATTTTCTCTATTTTCATTATTTTCTTTATCTTTACTTTTCACTATTTTCTTTTCTTTTTCTTTTTTTCGTTCTCTTTCATGTTGCATAATTTTAAGATATTATTTAAGTATGTTAATTTAGTATGGTATTATTATTGCATCCTTATCTTATTTCTATCTTCGAAAAATGCATCGTAAAATTATTTCACTTGTATCGTTCAAAAATCTATTGAAAAAGTCCATTTGTATTATCGAAAAATCTATTGAAAAAGTCCATTTGTATTATCGAAAAATCTATTGAAAAAGTCCATCTGTATTATCTAAAAATCTATTGAAAAAGTCCATTTGTATTATCGAAAAATCTATTGAAAAAGTCCATTTGTATTATCGAAAAATATCGTAATATTCCTTCACCTCTATGGTTGAGAAATCTATTGTAAAATTTATTATTGTAACATTCTATAATTATGTATCGTCGAAAACTCCACCTGTACTGCCTCCTTCTCCACCTTCTCTTTCTCTCCTTTCTTCCACCTGCCTCTCCTCCTTCCTCCTCCTCCTTCTCCTCCTCCACCACCTCTCCTTTCTTCCACCTGTGCTGCCTCTCCTCCTTCCTCCACCTTTTCTTTCTCTCCTACTTCCTTCCACCTGTGCCGTCTCCTCCTCCACCTTCTCCTCCTCTCCTTTCTTCCACCTGTGCTGTCTTTCCTCCTTCTCCTCCTCCTCCTCTCCTACTTCCTTTCACCTGTGCCGTCTCCTCCTCCACCTCCTCTCCTTCCTTCTCCTCCTCCTCCTCCTCCTCCTCCTCCTCCTCCTCCTCCTCCTCCTCCTCCTCCTCCTCCTCCTCCTCCTCCTCCTCCTCCTCCTCCTCCTCCTCCTCCTCCTCCTCCTTCCTTCCTTCCTTCCTTCCTTCCACCTGTGCCGTCTCCTCCTCTTCCTCCTCCTCCTCCTCCTATTTATCTATGTGTCTTGTGTTCCCTTCTTCCGGCTGCAGCTCACCGTAACCCAACCCGGAATGAATAGAGAGGCATGAGGAGGAGTCTGTAACACACACACACACACACACACACATACACACACACACACACACACACACACACATACACACACATCCTTCCGCACCCCCTCACCCCTCACCCCCTCCCCTGACACCATCTTCCGCCCCTTCACCCCATTCAGAAACTTTTTATACATATTACTTTACCCCCATGTTTTTATTACCCTCATCATGGTTGTAAAGTGTGAATGCAGCTAATTTACATACTTTTTTATATAGGGTGTTCAAAGTGTGAGCTCGTTAACACATGCATACTGTCTGTCTGTCTGTCTGTCATGGAGGGTCATATTCACGGAAGCTTGGATCATATGAAAACCTAATTATTATATATATAAATATGTTTTTTTTTTTTGTTTTTTTTACTTCTCGACTCCGCTAAACTTTCTTTCATATAGTGTCGTAAATTTTCAGGAAAACCTAATTAAGATACTGTATATTGTTTTTTTATTTTACTTCTCAACTTCGCTAAACTTTCATTCATATGGTGTCGTAAATTTCCATGGGATGTACTTTACAGTCGTGGTCAAAAATGATCATCCATATAGGGGTAACTCACGTAGGAGTTTGACAGCTTCCCTCTGTTCCTTAGCTGATAAACTTTCCAATAAATAGATTTAACTACCATCTTTTACTTTACTACAAACAGCTACACACACTACTTAAAACAATAACACACACACACACACACGTTAAGTACCATCTTTTACTTTACTACAAACAGCTACACACACTATACTTAAAACAATAACACACACACACACACGTTAAGTACCACCTTTTAATTTACTACAAACAGCTACACACACTACTTAAAACAATAACACACACACACACACACACACACACGGTAAGTACCATCTTTTAATTTACTAAAAACAGCTACACACACTACTTAAAGTAATAACATCATAATTATGTGAACGTGAAAATAAATATTAGACAGTAAATTGTTGGAGTTACCCATATCCAATACCCAATGGTTCGAAACGTGTAAGGCTTCATGATAGTTAGTGTGAGCTGGTATTCAGAAACCACCTACTTCAGATTTCGGAGCTTCGAAACCACCTACTTCAAATTTCGGAGCTTCGAAACCACTTACTTCAGATTTCGGGGCTTCGACTCAGGTGCATTATGGATTGTCAGTGCACCAGTCAGTCAGTCACACACACACACACATACACACAACAGTCACTGGCCCCACACAATACACACGTGTTGTATACTTCTCCACATGGACCCCTACATACATACATATCTATCAATCTACGAATACATCTATCAATCTACGAATACATCTATCAATCGACGAATACATCTATCAATCGACGAATACATCTATCAATCTACTAATACATCGCCTCGTAGATCATTACCAAGTAAGTTTTTTTATTGACGTTAAGGTGGTCATTATTTTTTAGTACATTGGAAGTGCTATGATTCCTCCAACGTATGCATGCTAGGAAACACGACCAGAAGAGCACCAAAAATAATAGTGTGTTTTTGTTGTTTGGAATAGTTTTTTGTTTTTGTTTTCGGAGGAATCGTTTGCTCCAGATTTACCAAAAATAATAGTGTGTTTTTGTTGTTTGGAGTAGTTTTTTTTTTTTTTTTTTTTTTTTTTTGAGGAATCGTTTGCTCCAGATTTACCAAAAATAATAGTGTATTTTTGTTTGGAATATATATATATTTTTTTTTTTGGAGGAATCGTTTGCTCCAGATTTACCAAAAATAATAATGTGTTTTTGTTGTTTGGATTTTTTTTTATTTTTTTATTTATTTTATTTTTTTTGAGGAATCGTTTGCTCCAGATTTACCAACACAAAATTTAAACTTCCATCTTAAGCACCAATAACCAAACCAAATTATTTTCTTACGTGTCTTGTCTATTCTTTCCTGTTTGTCTGTCTGTGTGTCTGTCTGTCTGTCTCACTCACATCTGTCACAATATTGAGAGGTCACGCAAGTCTCTCTCTCTCTACCTCTCTGACCCCCATGTTCCACCCTACCTCTCTCTCTGCCTCTCTGTTCCTAACCCTGTCTCACCCTGTCCCATTCTGTTCCACCCTGCATGCCTTTCTGTTCCACCCTTCCTTTGCCTGCCTCACCCTTCCTTTGCCTGCCTCACCCTTTCTTCCCCCTGCTTCACCCTGCCTTCACCCTTGCCTCACCCTACTTCCCCTTCCTTCCCCCTGCCTTCACCCTGCTTTCCTTTTGCGTGTTGACCCTAATTCTTGGTATTCTATTGTGGGTTTGAAGGAGTTTACTGGCTGGGGGCTTACTCACTCACTCACTCACTCATTTTCCTAGTTCTCGCTGTTAGCTCTCTCGCATACACACACACACACACATACACAAGACCTTCGCATCCATTAAGGAGACAATCACACATACACACAAACAAAGACACTAATAGACCTAAGCACACACACACACACACTCACACACACACACACACACACACACACACACACACACACACACACACACACACACACACACACACACACATACACACACACACACATACACACACACACGCACAACCACTTAAGTACAAATGAGTGTCATTCATATTGCCACACTCAGTCGTGTAAAGGATCACATTCTTGCACACTTACACAATTACACGTGCTTCACAAAACACACACACACACACACACACTAACACACACACACACACACACACTAACACACACACACACACACACACACACACACACATACATTTCAGACTTTTTTATTTACTCCTTCAATAAACCTTCCTTTTTTTTCTTTTTTTTTCTTTTTTTTTTTGGCCCAAACACATAATCTTTTTGAGACTGGATCCATAAAAGATAATATTACACCTGACAGTCGGTCAAAAAGCCCATTTGACACTTGACAGACAATGCAGAAGACGCCTTGACACTTGACAAACAAGCTGTAAAACTTAACATACAATGAACCCGCCGCCTTGACTCTTGGTACATTGGAGTGCCTTGATTCCTCCAAAGTATGCCAGGAAACAGGACCAGAAGAACAAAAATAATGGTGTTCTGTTGCTTGGAATAGTTTGGAGGATTCAGTTGCTCCAGAATTACCCACACAAAACTTTCTCCTTAAGGGGATTCATTTCTTCTCGGCAATCGAAGCTTCGAAATATTGATCCATTTAATTTTCTTTCGTATTATTGATATTTTTTTTGTCCTGTTATATCAAATGAAAGCCAGGATTTATATAATTCATTAAATATTTTGTTTCAAACTCGAATATTTCCAGCTGTCATAAAAAAAATTACTTCAATTTTGCCACATATTCGTTTGTTCCCATAAAACAATTAATTAAGAAAACGTACAACATAATTATATATCCTTAGTTCTGTGAATAGTTTCTTATAAAAATATTCAAGATAAAGTAAGTAAGTAAGTAAGTACATCACAGTATATAAGAACGTTGTTGCAAAATAGTATTGTCCTTACTTTATTTTTTCCCTTTTTTTCATCAAAGAGCAAAATATTATCCTTACTTTATTTATTTTTTTCATCAAAGAGCAAAATATTATCATCCTTACCTTATATTTTCCTTTTTTCCATCAAAGAGCAAAATATTATTATCCTTATTTTATGTTTTACCTTTTTTTTTTCATCAAAGAGTAAAATATTATTATCCTTACTTTATTTTTTCCTTTTTTTTCATCAAAGAGCAAAATAGTATCCTTACTTTATTTTTTCCTTTTTTTTCATCAAAGAGCAAAATAATATTATCCTTACTTTATATTTTCCTTTTTATTATCAAAGAACAAAATAATATTACCGGGTATCCTTACTTAATTTTTCCTTTTTTTTTCATCTTAGAGGGTAATCATTTTCCTTTTCTCTGGAGTCCCTCACGTACCAGAAACAGCCACACACAATGTCAGAAAAAGAGCTGGATCGCCGGGAGAGCTTTTAACTCGCCAGCTGTAAACACTCATCAGCCGGAGTAACTTGAGTGATTAGGGAGTGGAAGTGGTCAGTCAGCCTCGCCCACCCAGCCTCAGAGATGTGTTGTTGTTGTTGGTGTTGTTGTTGGTGTTGTTGTTGTGAGACCTAAATTCATTCTGGACTACAACTCATTCCAGACCACCAGACCCAAACTCATTCCAGACCACCAGACCCAAACTCATTCCAGATTAAACCATACCACTTCACCTCACTTCTTTCCACACCACCTAACCCCACCTCACCTCCTTCCATACCACCTCACCCCACCTCACTTCCTTCCACACCACCTAACCCCACCTCACCTCCTTCCATACCACCTCACCCCACCTCACTTCCTTCCACACCACCTAACCCCACCTCACCTCCTTCCACACCACTCAGCCCACCTCCTTTGCCAGACACCAGACCTAACCCACATGTCCAACTGAACTGCTGCTGATAACTGTCTGTAGGAAAGAGTCGTAAGGAGAAGTGGGTGTGATGGCATGTACACTCGTGATACATAATTTCTGACCAGAGTGTGAGGAGCAGAAAGCTTTGAATCGCCTGGTATTGTTCATTTCCCTCACCCAGTACGTAAACATATAATTATAGAGGCTGAGTTCGAATGCTGGGTAGCCTATTATTATGTGTGGTGCCTGTCGTTCGTCTCTGGTTAGAAATTACGTATCACGAGTGTACAGTATAGTTACCTGCCAATAATAAGTATCCACGTCTCCTTCGAATAATTGAACGATCTCCAGTAAGTACAGTATATGAGACAGGATAAGAGTTGTAATTTGTTCACTGGTTCATTTGTTCATTTGTTGTAATAGTGGTGGTGGTGTCAGTGAGGTTGGAAGTAAGTGGTGGTGATGGCAGAGTTATAGTAGTAGTAGTAGTGGTGGTGGTGGTGTCAGTAAGGTTGGAAGTAAGTGGTGGTGGTGATGGCAGAGGTTAAAGTGACAGGATAGGGGGGCTGCAAGAGTAGTAGTGGTGGTGGTGGTAGTGGTAGTGGTAGCAGTGGTAGTGGTAGTGAAGGTAGTGGTAGTGGTGGCAGTGAGGGTAGTGGTAGTAGTGAGGGTAGTGGTAGTGGTAGTGAGGGTAGTGGTAGTAGTGAGGGTAGTGGTAGTGGTGGCAGTGAGGGTAGTGGTAGTAGTGAGGGTAGTGGTAGTGGTAGTGAGGGTAACAGTGTCGTCATATTTGTCGAGTTAAAGGAAATCCGATCCACTTTAGGGCGTTAGCGACACTTCCGGAGGGCGGGTGGGGACGGTGTGGGCGGGGATATGGATGGATGAGTGGATGGTGTACACGGATGGTAAGCTGTGGGTGGATGGATGGATGGTGTACACGGATGGTAAGCTGTGGGTGGATGGATGGATGGTGTACACGGATGGTAAGCTGTGGGTGGATGGATGGATGGTGTACACGGATGGTAAGCTGTGGATGAATGGATGGATGGATGAGGATGAGATGCGTACCCAAGGATGATAGACTATGACTGTACCCCACTCCACCCCCACCCCCCTCCACACCACTCTACTCCACTCCACTCTACTCCACTCCACTCCCCACCACTGTACCCAAGGATGATAGATTATGACTGTACCCCACTCCACTCCGCTCCACCCCAACCCACATACACACAGAATCCACCCCAGAGACGAGTGAGTGTTGGGTTGTGTGTGTGTATGTGTGAAGGGGGTGTGGGTTGTGTGTGTGAGGGGGGGGGGGGTGTTGTGTGTGTGTGTGTGTGTGTGTGAAAGGGGTGAGTTACGGCAGCAGGAGTCGCGTTCTTGGATGGCCTCAAGTCGGATTTATGGCGAGCGAAGGTTGACAGTGACGCATGTGAGGCCCGACCATGTCACCGCTGCCACCCCCACCCCACCCCCACCCCCACCTCCATCCCCACCCCCACCTCCATCCCCACCCCCATCCCAACCCCCACCCCCACCTCCACCCCATGTACAGTGATGCCAATTGAGCTCATTTTACACCTCCATGCACAGTGATGCCAATTGAGCTCATTTTAACACGTCCATTTACACATATTTCCCCTTTTCTCTATTTTTTCAATATTTATTAAGTATTTTTTTATTCTGGAGAAATATATAGGCCAAATGTGGTGTTTATTTTCGTTTTTGTCAGCTCTCTCTGTATCGGTTGGCTCCAGCGTTTCAGGAAGTGGCCACAAGAATCGGAAATTAAAAAAAAAACTTTCGTGGAATATAAAAGGTAACTTGGCAACCACTAGTGAGCGACCCAGACCAGAAATGCAATAGATTTTTTGTCAACAACTGTGTGAGGGGGGGGGAGAGATTTGAGTAGGGGAGGGGAGTGTTGGAGGAGGAGGATTGGCGTAGTGGAGGAGGGGAAGGGAGGATTTGGCCTGTTGCTTGGAGTAATTTGTAGGAATCATCAGCTCCAGATTTACCAACACTGTACTACCATTTAACCCATAAACAGGAATTAATGAGTCAATACATTTACACTTTAATAAATAATAACACTTTTCATGCACGTCACTTTTTTTCTACTTCCATAAAATAAAAAATTAAGCAAAAAAAAAAAAAAGTTCCTCTGGACACACACCTGGACACACACACACACATACACACACACACATACATATATATACACACACACACACATACATATATATACACACACATACACACATACACACACACATACACACACACACACACACACTGCCTATCAGCTGCCATCAACCAATAAACCGTATATTATTATTATTATTATTACACATACACTCACATACATACATACATAGATACATACATACATACATACATACATACATACATAAATACATACATACATTCATAGATACATAGATAGATACATACATACATACATAGATAGATACATACATACATACATAGATACATACATAGATACATACATACATACATACATATATACGTATAAGGGTATACATATAAGATAAATATATAGTTTCCTCCAGGTGTCTCCCCTTTGACCATAAACACCAGGACCTTTGCAAACACTTAACCCTCTCCCTGACCATCGTTTGTCACCGCCTGGCCTCCTCCTCCTCCTCCTCCTCCTCCTCCTCCTCCTCCTCCTCCTCCTCCTCCTCCTCCTCCAGCCCCGTCCAGAACAACAACATAACACATTTCTAACCCTCTACAATGGTTGTGTAGCTTGTCAATTGCTAGAGAGAAGCTTTTTTTTTTTTTTTTTTTTTTCACTGCTAAAATAACTCCATTGAGATGTTTTATTTAGCTGTAGGTCTGATGATGTGTGTCTTGTGTTTGCAGAGTGTTTATTATATTATTTATCTGGAGGAAACATGGATGGATTTGTGTGTAGGTGTGCATGAGTTAGTTTTATTTATATTTTCTCATGGATGTGTCTGTGCTCATTTGGTATATATGGTCCCTGTCGTCTGTCGTTCCCTGGAGGATGTTTGTAGTACTATGTCAGAATGGTTAATGTCCAATATATATACAGTGTACTATATAGATATAATTTTAGTGGGCCAACTCCTTACACAGTATAATATATAGATATAATTTTAGTGGGCCAACTTCCTATACTATATATATGTATACTATATAGATATAGTGCCGATACCACAGTGGTTTGTTTTGGTTTGTAAGCACCATAACGAAAGAAACTGAACTATATAAATGACTCAGAAGTGAATTATTTGATTAATTTGATGACTCCAATATGAAACTATCGTCATAATGGAACTAACTACCTGACAGGTTATGTGTGGGTATGGATACTGAGTTTGTTGGATATAATTAAGACTGACAATTTTGTTTGGGGAGGATCATAATAAACCAAAGTCACAGTGAAATCGGCCCCTAATATTAATGGGCCAACTCCCTCTACGACAGCTCCTTGATGAACACACAAAACACGACGACACATCCAGACTCTAGCTAACCCACGACCTGGCCAAGGAACGAGCCTCATAAAGTGTGGGGGAGTGACTTCCTCGCCCGTTGAGAACCTCGTCCCTTCTGGTTTATGGGCTCAATTTTGGCAAGTCTCCTCCCTCCCTGCTGGCCTCGTTTTCTGTGCCCCTGAAGCCATATAGTGTTGCACTCATGGCTTGGACGGGGACCTCTGGCTTGTTATTGAGTAGAGGTGCAAAGTTGAGAGCCGTCTGAGAAAGGGGTGGTGCATGGGTGACAACTGGAGAACAGTCTGACACAAAGTTTACATTTCTCTCATGCACACTCATTTATAGTTAGACCGACGACTCGTATTAACTTAAGTCAGAAGTGTGTACCAAGGATGCATTAACAATATATGTGTGATGTTTGTCCATAAGAGATTAACCCTTTAATTAAAGTATAGACAAAAATATTCAGCACTCAAACCACTAACCCTTCAGCGTCAGTTTTTGTTGCAGAATGAAAATTGATATTCCTGGCCTTTCTCTCCCTTCCTCAGTTATCCTCCCTTTCCTTGCATTCTCCTCTCTTCAATATTCCTTCCTCCCTTCTTCCCTCCTCTCCTAAATTTCATCGCTTCGTTCTATATGTTTTCTTTTTCTCTTCGTTTCGTTTCCCTCTCATCCTGCCCATTCTGTTTGTTTTTATTTATTTCCCTTCCATCATGATTCGGTAATTCCTAAACTGATCTATTTATTTATTCTCCTTTTTTCTTCACCACTCATTCAGACCTTTCTATTTGTATGTTTAATTAAGGGGGAAGTACACTGATGGTAAATCTGGAGCAATTGATTCCTCCAAGCTATTTCAAGCAACAGAACACCATTATTGTTGTTCATCTGGTCCGCTTTCCTGGCATACTTTGGAGGAATCATGGTACTCCAATGTAACAAAAGTGAATTCCCTCCTTAACACACGTTCCATTGTTAAAAAAAAAAATTCTACGCGTCTCTATTAAGTTAATCTCATTGTAGCCTATTTCTTTCCTACAAGATGAAAAATTATTAATACACACTAGAATATGAGAACGAAAATGAAAATAAGAGAGATTCTTATATTCTTCCTCCACTGTAAACATTTTCCTTTTCCGTTTTTATTTCACCTATTCCAGTGTTTATCATTTTTAGTTTTTCATTCGTTGTAATTTTTTCTCGTGGTAATTTTTGCTCTCGTCCGTTGCACATTAATATCTCCTCCCATATTCCTTGACGCCGCCCCACCTCATATTATTCCCGTAAGAATTAAAAAAAAAAAGAAAACCAGAGAGGGAGGAGCCACTTGTAACGTCAAAATCGTACGATAACAATACAATTATCTTGAACAACTTTTTAACTCGATACGTTTTGCTATTGATTTCCTCACGTCATATCTTTGTACTAAAACTTCTCTCTCTCCTTTGGGTATTCTTTCAGCAGATGTCGGTGAGAAAAGCAGGATGTATGTACCCCACCACTATCACCATCACCAACTCTCTCCCCACACTCATCGTTCCTCCACAACAACAACAACAACGACAACAGGTGAGTGATGTACGATAATACTAGAACCTGACAGGGAGGCGAGGAAGGAGAGCAGTGCCCGGATAGAGATTTACTGCCCGCCCATAAACGCTCAGATAGAAAATCCCTCATAAAGTATCAATGTTATGTGTTGTGGGTGGGGGAGGCAGGAGGCGGATCTCAGACACACAAAACATTCACTTCTTTTCTTCCCTTCCTCTTGCTCCTCCGTCATGATTTTCTCTCATTTTGTTTGAAGTTGGAAATTTAATAGAAATATTGGGTATATTTTGTTGCGCTGACCAGAGTACTGTACAAACATCTACTTTCAATATATATAATTATGTTGTTAATGTTCTGGTTAATCTGGTATTTCAAGGTTTAGTTGACAATATAACTTATTTTCGGTCTGCCGTTAGCAACAGTAAAGCACTAAATTCGACATAGACACTTACAAAGTTAAATGAAATAATTATTGAATATATTTTTTAACTCTTTCGCTGCCAGTGATATCACAGCCCTGGATAAATTATAACTGGAAACTTGACGTTGGGTTTAGCTTAATGTTTTATAGTATTTAAAGAGCAAATAATTGACTTATTGCTCCAGTTATCAATAGTCTATGAAGTAGTGTGTGTGTATGTGTGTGTGTGTGAGAGGAAAAAAGAAATAGAAAAGTGAACACAGTGAGAGAAACCTGTGAGGATGGTGTGGTGTCGATGAGTAAGAAAGAAAGGTGACATATAGTTGCCATTACGCGCCGGGCCAACACTACACTACATCACAGTTATGCATCAGTCGTAGGTAAGAGGCTCTAGAATACCAGGGGCAAGCTGACCTAAGTGGGTCCTGTACCGTAGGAGTCATTTTCATAGCTATAGTAGTGAGCGTAACACCTTTAATATCATGAGGCAGCATAGCACTGTTTTGCTGCTTTTTGTTTCTATGCATTAGGGCCGTTATGTCACAATATTTCAGCGCGATTTGGCCAATGGCGTGTGAAAAGCGCCGAGCTGACCACTTGTGAACGATAAAACTGGATCCAGAAGGGGGCAATTGGATGTAAGACTGGCCGGGGATAAACACAAGACCATTACAGATACAGGGACCGGTGGAGGGGGTCAAGGGGTGAGGGAGTGTACACAGGGTGGGGGTGTGGGAGTGTACCAGGGTGGGGACAGGTGGTGAGGGAGTGTACACAGGGTTGGGACATGGGGTGAGGGAGTGTAGGACATAAAAGTGATGATACTGTAGTTGTGAGAAAGGAAAGCATCATTGATACTATAGGAGTGATTAATATACTTTACTATCAAATACTGGCAGTACAATGATATAAATATAAAGTGTAAACTGGTCAAGTAAAAAAGGAATTTCTGTATATACAGTAGTAATTGCCTCAATGTTTATAAGTAAAAATAATTTATTCATATACAGTATATATAACTTATGAAAGCCCTATTATACATACAATAATGACTTTTTATCTATATTATTGCTGTAATATAAATACCAGTACTGTAATGTGTGGCAGTACAATAATGCTAACAATATTGTAAATTTCTTACATATTTTCCTGTTTTGCCATTTATCATTCGAGCTTTCAAAAATAAACAAACATATTTCTGTGGCAATTGCATAAGTATGATAAAGAATACATCATTTGTCCATATTTCAGAGTTTATCAGTTACACTGTATTGCACTTTTTATGGTACTAATCACAGCCAGTTACTTGTGCCTTAAAATAAAAACCAGATATGAAGTGTGAGATATATGATCTTACAATGTTAATAAAAAATGGAAATATGTATTAGAAACTAACTAAACAAGTATTCAGATAATAGAACTGTAAAAAAATAGTAATATACATTATTAAAAGAAGAATGCCTTCAAATGTTGGCAGGATGTGACAAACATAATGGTTTCCTGGTATATAATACTGTAGTACAAAACTGATCACAAAGGGTACAATAATGATATTAGTCACAACAACTAATTTCAGGAGGTCCTGGAGTGGCAGCGTCTACATCGTGGGACCACCCCCCAAGGCTGCCAAGGAAGGAAGCTATGGGGGTCAAACCATCACAACATCCCCCTGCTTATAGCGGGGCTGCTCGACCAGACAGCTTGAGGAACTTAAACAAGTTAGTCAAGAAATTTGTTGCTAGTAAGGGAATTCAAGAAGGAAGTACTGGATTGGACTGGTTGATTGCTTGTGTCTAGACACAGTTTGTAACACACATACCAAGGGTCCAACACTCAATCCAACCAGGCTCTCAACATCATAGCCCTGTGGGGGTTAGAGAATTTAATTAGGTACCTGGTGGTACATAGAATGGTGGGCCTAATATTCTGTACATAATGTCTTTGTACCCATGATATTTTTGGACCAGTTATTTATTCATTGTTTGGGGGAGGGGGCACATATATATATATATATATTTGGGGTTGAATTGAAAATTTTTGGGTTAGCCACATATGTAGGTTTCCCCCCAACCCTTTAACCATTATTGATCATGAGTGAAGTACCATAGTACACTAACCTCATCTGATGCAGTGCTGCATGTATTTAACAGCTTCTCAATCGTTCTCTGGTAGAGCTGTAAATACACATTTATTTTCCACGATAATAACTACAAAAATTTTACTAATTGCATTTACATTTTAGTATATAAAATAAATGAGGTTTAGCCAAAGGCAAATTCAAACACTCCCAATTAAAGAACTGTCAGTAGTTCAGGTTTCAGTTAAGTAAATTGTTCAAACTTGACAAAATTGTCGAACATTATACAGTACTCCAATACGTATGAATCACTAGAGTTCAGTACTAAAGAACTCTATCGATAATATTGTTAAATTAGATTCCTTATACTTTTACTTTCAAGCCATTAACTATTTACTAAGATTTATAGCTTTTCCAAAGAAATTATGTTTTTGACATAGCCCACACAACTATTACAGTACAAGTACTGTACTAAACTCTCAGCTTACCTTCACTTTCACGTCAGCATTTTCAATATGTGGTCTACAGCCAATCCAGACTTCCATACTATAGCCTTGGGTAGGTGTGGAAGCTCTCACACCACATACTGAACAATCCACACCCACTGTACTCTGGCTTCTCCTCTGGCCTCCCTCTTTCCCTGCTCCTCCACACACCACCTCATTTACTTTGTCACTTCCACATTTTGGACAGGTTGGCCAGGTGTAGGCACTGTCTGCATCTATTTTCATAATGGTTCCTGCAATATTACATTTTTCAAGGGACACCATTTATAATACAGTAGTGAACAATATCATGCCAGGTTAAGATAAAAAATATTACAGTACTGTAAATAAAACTCATGAAAGTCCACTAATAACAACACAACAAATGTAAAGTAGTTCTAACCTGAGACAATAGCGAGATCATGCTGCTGAGTGAAGGAAGACAGGGAACTTAGGACCTTCACTAAAGTTCCCAGACTCAATTGTTCTTTTACACTTTCTTCTTCCTCTTTATGAATGCAGGTATATTCATCTATAATAACATTTCCTGTGAAAAGAAATGCACAAGTCCATTAATATTGTACACTACAGTATATTTACTACACAATTATTAAGTTGAATCGTAAATTCGAGTCCCCCACTCGCTCTTAAAATAGCTGTTTCATAACTTTCACCATCAACAAACCACATCATAATATTCCCTTACTCAAGGAGCTACTGTACCAGGCATATCTAGAAATCATTAATACCAAACTTTCCTATTTCTAGGGGTTTGAGGATAGACCATTAAATTTTTAATGCACTTGCAAGACCCAACTACAAAATAACTAACCTCTCCAAACCACTGCATCCTTTAACACTGCTCTTTGCATCACCGTCCCTTGTTCAGGTATCCACTCTGGCAGTGAAGATCTGTTGGTGACTATGAGTCTTCTTACTGCTGAAGACTCATTTGTACTTGATGCTAATGATGATCTCTTATTGCCAGCCACACTGTCTTTACTTTCATGTGAATCTACCTCTCCTTCAGTGTTTGTTATCACACTGTTGTCTTCCTGATTACTTGCATGTGTGTTTGATGCTTCCTCATGATGGTTTGTGTTGGTATGATCCATTACATACAGAAACGAGTCCACTATGTATAGGATGTGAAGGCTGAGTTGCCCTCGTTGACCATCTCTTCTCACCTGTCATTATTGCCAAGGTTAATTAGCAGTTTTACTTACAGTACTGTATATGCAAAAAGATCACTAATGTAAAGTTGAGCAAGTAGAAAATACAACAAAATATGAGTGTATATGGCAATATATTTCAGTTCTTTGTAATAAACCCTGGTATTTTTATCAATGAATCACTAACACTCTAGATCCAATGTAAAGTGGAATGTGACTGACTGAAATTTTATGTGGTAACTTGATGTGGCCATATACACTCATATTTTACGTGCAGTTTCTACTAGCTGAACTGTACAATGTTTAGAAAATATAGACAAATTCAAATTATATCACATTCTGATTCCTGCTAACTACTTCAGAATGTTAATGCCATATTTCCTTTCAGGTTTACCCCATCAAGGGATTAACCACTAACCTTGGCAGTTACTGGATACCCTATACAAGACCGTATAATACTGTAATTTTATCCACCACTTACTGAGAGGTCTGTATTATGTTGTGCCAAGTAAGGTACAGTGCTGACCAACCTGAAAAGCTTGTTGCAATGACCAAGAAGGAAGGAAAAGTGGAATAACGACCTCTTCCTGGCAAGGCAGCAAGAATGTTGAGCCAAGAGTAACAGTAAAGCAGTAACAAGAGGTCTGGGGAGGTCGAAGTAGAGGACGCAGGCTGGGGTCACCACTCACGGCTTCTTGGTAGGATGAATGAAGTGAGGCTATGAGAGAAAACAAGCCAGGGTTCCTGTAACACATTGAGAAATTTATAAACTTAACTATTCTATTCTAATGGAATATTAACTATTGTAAGTAAAATTTCAATATTTCATAATGTAGTCTAATTAGTGAAAAGGCACATTAAAATAAGTGCTTAAATTCTATCTCTGGTTACTATCTTGACATCCTGGAAATCTTTTGATTCCATAAAGTTTTCCTCCTCAACAAATATAAATTCCCATTTGAAATCCTTTTTTCTTTGTGGAAATCGGAGAGTAGCCATGTTTAGTTAGGAGGAAGTAGGTACCCAAGAATGTACAGTACAGTTTTTAAACACACAAACAGATTAGCACTGTGAGTAAACAGGTGGGGTAAATTTCTTACTGAGTATTGGTGAGACGATTTAAAATGGTGAGATGAGTGAGTGTGTGAGTACAGCCTTGTCCTTCTAGCACATCACTCAGTTGTTTGGCCAGGGGTCGGTTGGGTACCTTAATGGTACAGAAGACTCCTGTAGCATCTTGGCACACCAACTCCCAGTTCTCTATCTCACCTACACTGGCTCTGTATTATAGTCAAGGCAACATTCCCAAGTCAGAAGTTTTTTCTATACTGCACAGAAATATGAAAGGATAATCAAATGTTTAATTAAAACTGAAATTATTTTCTCTGTGGTGTCATGTGTGAATTAGCATTTGAGTAAGCACAATATCTAAAGAACAAATAAGTAATAACCTACTTGAGGTAGGGATACAGTACTGTATATTATTTGTCAGAAAGTATACTTTATGATACACAGATACAGTACAATATATTAAGCTTTTAGCCACATTAAAATATTCATAGTAGTGTACCAATATTCATTATTCAGCAAATGTTAAAATGTTAATGCAACTCCAACAGCACCTGTGAGATATGGAGCGATGAACTCTGGTAGTGAGGGAGACGGGAACATCTGACGCTCCACCACAACGCTCTATTCCTTCCATCACTGTCCATGTGTGACTTCCAGCCTGTGGATAGTAAATCCACAAAAAAGCTTAAATTTTGGCCCTTGAAATATTGTATCATCTTTCAGCAATATTGTAAGAATAATCAGAGAATATTTTAGTATATATAATACTGTACAGCTTATCATTGCTCAGAAAAGTTATACACTGTACATCATTCTCTATTCCCCTGCATACTTATAATAAGCATTTGGTACTGTACTGTATTCGCCATTTAAAATAAGGATTGACAAGGAAAAATTATCCTTCCGTATTCACATTAACATATTAGTACAGTATTGGGTATTGGTACCTGTGGTTGAGGATCTTCAGGAGTGTCAGTGATAGTAGTGAAAGTAGAAGGAACTGTCATCAGCGGGTCTCTGTGGCCGTGACTTGGGCCACCTTGGGTTGTGGCAGAGTATCGAGCCTCACACATGGATGGCAGCATATTTTCATCTGCAAATTTGTGCATATATTAGGCTACATATCTATGTTTGGCAAATATTCTTAGTACAACAGCTGCATATGGTAATGAGAAATGCTTGTTTAACACCCTGAAATATTACTTTGTTCAATGTGATAATAGTTACATTAAAAGGTATTTATTTTATATTGTATATCTTACACTTCCTCCCTGTATTGTGCTATTATAGAGCTGGCCACAAAAGAAGACACAAAGAGCTGGATTTCTTATGGTAAGGAGATCAAATAATACCTATGCCTCAATGAGGGATTGGTGTAAAGTTGTGCATTACAGTGGATCCAGATGGTACAAATTATTATTTCCATTACGTATGTGTGTTGTGTTGGTTGTACAGTCGGCAGCATAAGTTCGCTTCACTTCCACCTACGTATATATGAGCTATAATGATGATATAACACAATGTAAATGCAGAGATGATAGATGTAGTTCACATGTGGTAAATTACGTATGTTGTTGGTATAAAAACTGGTTGAGAATGCAACTATCTGGTCATATTAAAGTCATGAGACAGACGCAGATTTATGCTGCCGGCTGTACTTGCCTATGATTCCAAGAGTTGGTGACAAAAACAATATGTAACTAACAACCAAAATCTAGGAGAAATAGAGAAATCTAGTGACTTTACAAAGCCAAGTCTTGCCTACATTCAAATACAGTAGTAGAGTACCAACCAGAAGAACATTTGCATGTCCATGTGCAGAGAACTGTGTGCCTGAGAGTCTTTGTGTGATCATCATGAATGGTTCTTCTTCGCTGATGCTCCTTGTATTTCTGTGGTGCTTTGGTCAGTGTAAAGTAGGAGGTGAAGAGAACTGGTACATCATGTGCCGGAAGATCCAAGGTTTGCCTGAAACAATTTTATGCCAAGTTCAGATGCTTTAACTGTAACTATATATATATATATATAATATACAGGTACAGTATATGGTTAGATACAGAATAGTGAAAATATCCTTAAATGAGCTACTTACCAAGGTGAATACACTTTTGCAGTATCATCAACTTGCAGTGGACCAGCAATTTTGTGTTCTTGTAAAGCAAAAAACACCAGATACTTTCTTTTTTGCCTGGAAACGTCCTTTTCTGTTGTTTGTGTAACATTTTCAGCCTTTATTGACTTCTGCAGTGCCTCTTCACTGCTGCTAACCACTTCACACAGGGCTGAGTTACTGGGTAATTGGCTTCCAACTCTCATCACCTGGAGTTTTATATACTTTTTGGACATAGGGATCTGTATATGGTTAAGAGAGGACACCCCAGGAGAGGAGACTGGGCTCTCTATCAGCAAGTCCTGTAGATTTCTCACTGCTGGAGATCGACGAACTCTTGTGCCACTCTCTATAACCAATTCTTCTTGTTTAATTCTACTCTGAGGGATGTTGTGACACATTGGTGAAAGAGGATTTCTATCACTTATCCTCTCTTGTTTAATCCGGTTAAGAGGATTATTTATACTAATGGGTGAAGTTTGATTTTTGTCATTTGCTTTCTCTGCTTTAATTCTGGCAAAAGAGTTGTTGAGAGGAATAGGTAAGAGGGATTTTTTGTTGATCATTTCACTGATAGTTGAGGATGCTGGAGAAGTGTTACTATGTAGGGTTAATAAGGAGATCTGATGAGCCCAGGTGTTAATGCTAGACTGCCATGAGACAAGAAGTCGTCGGAGTCGGGCTGCCTCACCATCCCTGAAGGAAATATGAAAACTTTACCATCACATTTCCATTTCATTATCTAGAGGTACTGGCTGGATCCCTTAAAAATCTAAGTAAAATATAGTGATTATTTCATATCTCATAAAGGAGGGTACAGTACTAGTTTAAGTTACCATTTACAGTACACTCTATACAAGAGACCCAAATCAACTTCCAAAATAATATTGAGTTTGAGACTGGATGGCAGGGAACAAGCTCTGTTGTAGTAAAGCAAAAGAATTAATAAAATACTTTTTAGGTTTTTTCTTTGCAGATTCCACAGCATATTCTGAATCCCTTTCACTTGGCTTTTGGGGTGTAGTCTGTTGCTGAAGATTCCTGGCCCACATGAAGCCAGACTTTAGGTTTTCATTAACTTCTTCATTGATGGTCGCTTGTGAAGGTAAAGATTCTGAAGAAATACTCGGGTAGTTGCTATCCTGGGAAAGAGAAGTGTATACTGTACATAAATAATTAAAACATTAAATGTGAGAAATACAATAAGGCTCTATAGCAACTCTGTGGCAGCTACCTTTCCAAACAGTCAATGGGCTTGAAAGGTGAGCAAGTTAAGGAACAGGTATATGTAAATGGCCTTCTTCTAAGTGTAAGAAGGGCAATGCAAATATAGAACAAGCCTGTGCATACCTTATAAAGCAGTATAAAATATAATTGACTAAAAGTATACTGGATTACAGCACTGGAGCCTGTAAATATATTCTGCTATCTTTGTTAAACACACAAGGTGTACAGTTGGACCCAGGAATTCGAGGAATAGCCCAAGTGAAAGATGGTCAATTTCTCCCAATATCAAGTTCCTTAGTGCCAAATAGGAGACACCAGGGGCAGAAGTCAATATTGAGGATGGTAATAAAAAGCAAGTACCTGATAATAGACACTGTTACTCAAATGGGACAAGTATATTTCACCTGGGCTGTAGCACAATTCCTGTGTCCAACTGTACTTGTAATAGGGTTAGTCAGCATACTCACTTGAGATGGAACCATACAATCATCTTGTAAATTTCTAGGTGGAGTTACAGCCACATCAATGTAGTAATCTTCTTGACTATCATTCCCTTGGTGGTGTACTGGTGTTGTAGCTGGAGACATGGGATTATCAATAATGTCATCTACAACTTTTTCTGTGATGTCATTTTCATGTAAAAGTGAATCTCTCACAGCTGAAAACTGAGATTGAATGATAACCTTTGCATCACACTTCATCTGAGTAACTTCCTTTTCTTGTTGGGGTTTCTCAGCGTTGTATGTTTTCATATTGTAAGGTTTATCATTTGACACACTGCTCTGGAGTTGATTTTTACAGCAATGTATTTCCTGTTCACATTTATCATATACCGGTACAGTATCATCAAAACTGTGGATAGTTTCAATAGTTTCAGTTTCATTTTTACTTTGAACTCTACTAAAGGGACTCTTCAAAAAGTCACCAGGACTTTCCTGGCCTTGATTACATATTACAGGAATATTACATTGCTCTGCTTGTAGTGAGAAGTGCAGGGTGTTACTAGAAACCCTTCTCTTTTTATTTGTAGATCTAACTAAATTATCTGAAATATTAGTAACTTTTGATGCACTGGGTGTTGTATTTTCATCTTTTCCTTTTAGCTTACCTGGCATTTCATTGTTTTTATATTCCTTATTTTCAGTCTTAGCTGATTTCCTGAATATTCTTTGTGAGCCAAGAACAGGTGACAAAGGTTGAGTCACTTCTGTATTAGTCGTGTCATTTCCAGTATTACATTCTATGATATTAACTGTTGAAGAACTCTTTGTAGATTGATCAGTTGTACCACACACCTGAGAGCTAGACACCTGTGATATATGTAGGTCATCATCATAATCACAGACATAATTAATTGTCAGTAGTGGGTCTACTACAATTCCATTTTGTACAGGTACAATGTCACCTGCTTGTTCATTAGGGGTAACCTTCTGAGCTTGATGAGATTTTTCATGAAAATTATTTGTGTCTTTCTCATTCGCTCTTTGATTTTTTGTTGATGAATTTTGGACCTTGCTAACAGTACTGGTATCACATCGTGGAGGACTAACAGTTGTAGTAGACTCTTGAACGTCTTTATTCTTCCTAACAAATGGAGATAGCTTTTTCACCGGGACAGTAATCTGACCGGTGGGCTTCTGAGTATCCTTATGTTTTTCATTCTCATCATCACTACTTGACCATTCTATAGCTATGTCCTCAGTGACGGTGTCTGTACAAGAAGGTGGAATTAACTCAACCAGGCTCAAGTCAGGGTCACACCAGTTCTGGAATAAAAAAAATAGGTTATTAAAGTACAGTACAGTATTCCATAATTCATATAGTCCTAGTTCAGAAATGGAAGTGACAAGGAATATGATACTAATGTAAATATAAAACATGTTGAAATATTAACTTATTATTTCACACTTTATACTGTAAGAGGTCTACTAATATTAATGTAAATAAATATAAAACATGTTGAAATATTAACTTATTAAATTTTTTGGTAAGAGTTAAGCGTTTGTCCATAATTTGTTATAGACTCGAGGTTTTCAGAATGCAATGTGTTAAAGTGTGTTTTTAATTAATTTATTGTTCACAACCGTTGCAAATTAGTGTTTTGGGAGATATCACCCCCAACCCCCTCCCCCAACCCAATCTCTAAAAACACCTCATATTCGACATACAGTATTTAAACTACAGATTCGTCTGAAAAACACTACAACGCATTAAATAGAATTAGGTAGACCTCACCTGACCTAACCTAACTTAATCAGGACTGCGGCAAACTACCGGGACCTAACCTTAGCATTCTATGGAGCCTGGATGTAAACACTTGATGGTCATCTTGAATTGATATTATTATGAAATACGAAATATGAAATACGAAAAGAATTGCTGGAACCGGTACCGGTACCTAGTATTAACTGACAATGTTATTGCTGTCTAATGCTGTTTTAAAGCCTTACTCTGCCGACTTGGATGAATAGTAAGTGCATTAAATATAAGGCACACAGACACACAACAATTACTATTGGTGGAACCGTTTCCCGAACCGGTTCTAGCGATTCTTGATGACTTATCTTAGAATCGGTTCTCACCTTCGAACTGGCGGTTCCTGCCCAGCCCTAGCCCGCGGATAAAGGAAAATTGAATCAATTAAGGGTAGTTGTATTTACTGTAATGCATTTGCGACGGAAATACCCAATAAGAAAATGACGTACCTGTATTAAGAAATTTATTTAACAGAAAAGAATTAATGGGAGTGATTATGAACAAATGCTTGGCTACTACTATTTGTTTATTTCAAATTTTATACAGTAAGAGTAACTTAACCAAATCTAACTACAGTACTTATATCCTACTACTAAACTATATGACTAGCAGTGTTTTATAAGTGACACTGAAACATATTAAATAACAACAACAATACTTACAGAGAGACTGGCATCCCAACCTCGTTTCCTCTTGACTTTCATTATGGTAGATTGTTTATTTGTTTATGTAGTGGCTAGTCTTCATACTCACATAAACTGGAAAGTGAATAAATATCTTTTAAATTAGGTTAGGTTAAGGGTGTGTGGGAATAGTGGGACAGGCTTGAGGGGGATTTAGGGGGTGCAGGAATAGGGAGACAGACTTGGGGGGATTTGGGGTGGGTGGGAATAGGGGTGGGGTTTAGGGGGTGCAGGAATAGGTGTTAAAATTTAATTAAAAGTATGGGAAACATTTTGGTACATGTAGAGAGGTTGTGGGATGTGGTGTGAGAGGCAGACCACCAGTAAGATGACAGAACAGAAAAGGAGAGAAACATGAGGGGGAGGGGAGGGCTGGACCGAGTGAGGAGGGAGTGTTTGAACAGGGAAGACTGGAGACTTTTCTGCCGTGGTCATCCCCTTGGGGGAAGTTCCCGGAGGGAACGAGGCGTCAGAGCTATAGATAGATAGATAGATAGATAGAAGATACAGAAAGGAGAAACTTCAAGTATTTTTGGTATTTATTGAAAGAATTACCGTTTTGCAGCAGTGTTGCCAGATCCGGCTAGGTCCCAGTATTTTGCCCAGGTCATTTATCGTACTTTATCACAATTATTTCCCGGTAGTTTGCTCAGGTTAGGTCCCAGTAGTTTGCCCAGTTTACGTCCCGGTAATCTGCCCAGGTTAGGTCCCGGTAGTCTGCCCAGGTTAGGTCCCGGTAGTCTGATGAGGTCTAGGTTAGGTTAATTTCAAAATGCCCCATTTGAAATATCTTGGAAATGGGGCATTTGCGGAAATTCCATAGAAGAAAATAGTCTTAGAATGGTCAAAATTAGTGGTCCACATGGCAAACATTTACAATTTGTGTATACATGTACAAAATTTCACAAGGGGACAATGTAATATGTTTATGTATAATGAAATTAAGAAGAGGTTGCACTTATTTTTGGTATTAAAGCTTATAGAAATTTTCGGCTCTAACTACAAAGCCTAATTTAATAAGTTCAGTGTTTTCCTGTCATTGTAAACATTGGACCAAACAATCCAGGTGGATCTCTTATGTAGAATTACCTTAACTGTTAGTGGGTAATGAAGGTAGAAAATCCATACGTAATAATAGTAATTCATTCAATATTTACCAAATAATGTATGTATGGATAACATGACCAGTGACCACCCACATCCCACACCACCAGACATTAACACACATAATTATGTTCTTACCCACTGGTGTTTCCTTCATGGTGTATCAAGTCCATAGCCGCAGGAAATACTAAAATAATAAATAAAGTGTGACTAACTGACTGACACTATATAGTCTATCTTTACACTTGAAGATAGCGCTGCTGTAGTGTCAAGTTGTCAACATTGAAATGCCTTACTGGCGTTACTGCAGCCTTATTTTACAACGGCACCTTATAAACTTATATATATATTTTTTATCTTAATATATTTCCCTTTTTACTTTACAATTTTCTATTCCCAAAAATGCTTGTTACAATTTCAATGGTTGATGGGAAATATTGCCTTTACAACGGCACCTTATATCTTAATCTTTATTTTGCACCTCATACACCAATATATATATTTGTTTTTATCTTGATCTTGTGGGTTTTTGCTACTATTTCTGCTAGAGAAATAATGCTCTTTCAGTCGGGCCCTTCTATATAATTTGAGACCGACTAAATATGGCGACTATTTCCCTTTTTTTTTTTTTTTTTTTTTTTTTTTTTTTACAATTTTCTATTTCCAAAAGTGCCTGTTACAATTTCAATGGTGCACGTTTCATAACAACATTTTAAAGTACACACGTACGATGTATCAGTAATTATCGCGGGGAAGATTTTACAAAATACATCTAACTCGGCCATCACTCCGTTCCCGAACTTCCAAATTAAATCCGCTGGCGTTCACACGCAACCCTTCAGTTAGTTACCCCGGTTGAACCGGTTCCCGGCGTGTGAACGTGGCGTGTGAACGCCAGCGGATTTAACAGGAGAACAGTGTTGGCCGAGTTAGATGTTTTATTTTTTATGTAGTTGAAGGTAATAGATATTTTTAAGCAATACATTTTTAACATATATATATACCATTTATATGATATTTTATTGTTACAAAATATGTTATCACTTATACCAAAATGTTGTAACGACCTACGTTTCGTTATGATTCTGTAAAATTACCCTACGCCCTACAGACAAGGATTTGAGGTCGAAATGCCCTACATATAGGGCGATTACCCTACGGTTGGCAACACTGGTCACTCTGTGGAGAATTTAAATGTTTTTTTTTTTACACGGCACAAATCCTTTAATAATGACGTAACATACATATTACTTAATTTATTAAGTATTCTAGTATATATTTACTAACATTATAGTTTCTAACTACATTATTATGAAAATAATGGAGCTCTTACATACGGATTATGTAATGGATTACACATTCATGTATGCACATTTTATCAATGATACTTTACTCAAGCTCCATTTATATTACTTCTGAAAAACAGTTTCACCAGAACATTTCAAAATATTTAATATATTTCATGTATATTATTGGTTGTTCTATTATTTGTTCATAATTATTGAGGGGGAAAAATAAGTCTGTGGCCTTTACCTAAACCTATCTAATTCTAATTAGGCATTAATGAAGACCGAGACGATCTCTGGGCTTTTAGAAAAAATATGGTAATAATTAAGTTGAGCCAGATATGGAAAAGTTCCCCCCCTCCCCCAACACTTTTTTGTGGTAATTCAGTGCATTGTAAGGTTTGATTTTTTTTTCAGCAGTAGTTTAGTTTCTCAACACATGTACTGTGTTATACTGTGCTGTATTTCTTGTTATTTGTGTTCTTTCAAATTTAATTGAATTCATTTTTCGTTTGTTGCTGCGTTGCTTCTCTTCACTGTTTTTAAGGTATCACTTGTGGATCTAGTTTTAATTAATGTTATATCCGCACCATTATTGAAAAATATGTGTATATTAATAATACAGTAAAGTAGATAAGTCTTTTTCTAAAATAATTAGTATAGAGATAGCCTACAGTAGTATAATACAACAGGAGAGAAAGAGTGTAATGAAGGAAAAAGGTGGAGAGTCCAGCTTTAATGTATATTTTCTTATAAATTTCACCACAAATGTCTATTCTAATCATAAAACATACCTTAAGTGGAGAGGATATACAAGACAGTAATATTTATGCTGGCGAGCAGAAAATAAATACACCAGTAACAAGCCTACAGAGGCACCACAACTTGCAATGATAACGAAAGACACACACTCAGTTTTCCAACGCTGACATAAAGTTTTTACTTACATCACTACAATACAGACTTATCTATAATACACAGAGCTATACTTGAAGCATTATCACACGAGCATCAATTTTCAGGCTAGTACGGTACCTCTTTGTCAATGTATTGTTCAGGTGTCATGTATTCAATAAGTTTGTTCGTGTATGTTCGTAAAATCAGTTAGTACAGTAATCTGGTAAAGAGGAAGTACAGGCTATCTGGAAATATAAATTATACCAGAAATCTATTCAATGTTAAAAGGTGCAGTTGCAAAATAATCACACAAGTTTAATTTACTACTGTAATTACTAATTAGTGCTCATGTGACATTGCTTCTTTAATGGTTAAGAGTAAAGTTCTTTCTTCACATTACTGTCCAAGAAACCAGTCAGATACAATTGCCCATGTCCTAGAGATGATAGTATAAAACTATAAAATGGAAGGATACAATGCTATCATGATATCATGGATAAGGCAGGATTTGGGAAGTTTGGCAAGACTATATATATAGACTAAATATATATATATATATATATATACCAGTATATATACAGTACTGTATACTGTATATATATTGCATCTGACTGGAAATTTTAGTTCGTGCTCATATTGGGCAATGGAAAAGAAAACTTCTGAAAACTCTTTAAATTTTCAACTATGTGCAAATTAAAATGCTCACAGATTAATAAGTTAATCTAAGATACACTGAAAGACAACTTGTCAAAGTAATGATACAGTTTCATGAAAATTATTATAATTTTTGTTTATATAGAAATTCAGTAGAGTGAAGTGATGTACACCAAAATGCACTGATTACAGTACTCTAATTCCAGCATCTGTACAGTATACAATATTGTTCACAGGGTTAACTCTTGAACAATTATGTTCTTACACAGAAAGAATTTTTTTTTCTTGGCTGATCAAGGCTTCTCGTGCTAATGTAAAATACACTCTTTATTGTGTCTGGTTTTCTAATTGCATTGTATAACAAATCTGTATCTATCTCTGTCCTCCCACTTTATAGTCAATTTTCTTTGGTTAAATCATACAGTATACAGTAATGGAACTAAATAAGCAGCATTATGAAACTAAGCAGAACTGTTTACCAAATGCACAATCCTGTCAAACTCTTTACACTTGTGCAAACATAAATATTTTGTTCATTCCATACCAGTTTTGTACTGATAAATATACATTAAATAGATGTTAATGAAGCATATCAGGTAAACCTATACTGTACAACTATACCGTAAGCATATATGTGTTAAAAGAATATTACTAGAAGTACTATATGTAAACAATTAAATAAAATTCCTGTAAAATATATATTACAGTACTGCACTTCTCTACCTGACCAAAGTTCACAGTATTTCAAAATTCTGAATTACGGGAAAAATACTAATCAGATTATGATTAAATAATTTGTCAGTAATTGCTGCAGTTAGTGGAGTGTTTTATGGAACAGAGGAGCACTAAAAGAAATAAACAAGTTCTCAGTTTAGTTTTTACCTAAAACATATACAATCAAGTACTGTACTGCACTATTCTCTCCAAAATAATCTCTTACTAACATCACATGCAGTATGCAACTTATGACATTCAAAATTCATAGGCAACAGACAACTCTTGTAAGAACACATAACATTAATATCAGTGGCTTAAATTAATGTGGCAAAGAAATATGACATGCAACTGTAATGGGACATTAACAAATCAAAGTTGGCACCGACTTTTAACATAAGCTAACATAATTGTGGCCTTGATAACACAGACATAAACTACTGGGGTGTGTTAGGTCTGGACGTCAGTGTAAAAATGACTTCTTCCATTACTTTGTATACATCTTTTCTTCAACTCAATATCAATAATCTTATCCATATCTGTCAAGCATATTTAATTGATTTTAGGGCATTCAGTCAAAAGTAATTGCATACACTGTACAATATCTTCATAATACAAGTCTGGTCTAAAACTCTCCAATACAGTAATGCAGTTGATGTTATTCTATATTTTATGTACTTCACTGTCTTGAAGTTACCCTGTGTCTGTTATGGGGACAGTATACATTTGGTACATTGGAGGCCTTCATTCCTCTAAATTATGCCAGGAAACAAAACAATGAGGTCCGGTTGCTTGGGATTGTAAGTAGGAATCAGTTGCTCCAGATATACCAATACTGTACTACCCTCTTGACCCTCTTGTACACTTTCAATGCAACCTGTGTTCAACCTCTTCCCGGTACTCTATGACCCACACAGGTTGGTTTTCACCTTAACCAGCATTGAAAGAGTGCAAGTAGGTTTAATTTCACTTGGAAGGAACCTATATTAAGAGATTACAAATGGTTGGATTTTTCACTGCATCTCAGTGTATGAGATGTTTAATATATAGCACTAATATTTGCTCTATGGCAAGACATACAGTATGGTTAATCTATCCCTGTACAGTTGCCTACACTTCCACTTGATACAGTTAATTACAAAGTACAGTCCTCTCCAGTAAATCCTCATCATAAATGGTTTAATTTATACACACTCTATTGACACAACTTCCAAGATAAACAATACAGTGTCGTCTGTTATACTGATTTTCCTCAGTTGTGTAAGAAGCCAATATAATAAAATCTTACTATTTATCAACACAAATTTGTTTCTTCAATACTCTGTACGGTACAGTACTCTATTGTGTCAAAACATTTTACAACAAATATGAATCTCAATATACAGTACATGCCACACTTTGGACCCATAACAACCACAGTGTACAGTAAATAAGTTGATATTCCTTAGATTTACAATTTGTGGAGAAAGAACTGACAATAATATAGCAGCTGTACCAATTAACTATGAGTAACTGTACATTGTGCAGAGCTGCTTAGGAAACATTCCTATTGCAGATTGTATGCTGCTGCTGTAGGCTTTCATTACTTAGGGAGAGTAATACCATGCATATTAATAATATTCTTATGAAAGTTACAAATACAGAATAAAACTAATTCAATTTACTGACCAACAATCTGTGATGAGCGAATTATCTACTTTGCCTTTTATTGCACATTAATAACTTAGTGTTTTGTGTGTTAACATGCAACTGTGAGTTAGAATATGATATTTAGATGACAGTGCCATATATATACAACTATTTTTAGAGTTATCAGCGATATCACATGTACAGTTCTGTACTTATTAGATCATTGTGGTCATAACAGGTATATTTGATCTGAGGATGAAATAAACCTCCCTAGGCCTGGAAAACTATGTTGGATTAGGCAGAAGATGATAGAGAGGTGGGACAGCAAGCACAAAGGAAATAGAAGAAAAAGAGGGACAGTTAAAGAATTGATAAAGTGGTTGGGGCTGAAGGGACACCAAATCCCTTAAAGTACTGTCCACATCACTACATGTAACACTCCCCCTACAGGCTCATAACAGGTAGACCACACATTAAAAATTTAATGTCAGCTAGCTTTATTTAATATTTTCAGTTGGTTTAGTTGTGGTTATACATTTTCTGTATTACTGACTCATATTTCTAGTCATGAAATAATTTTAATGGCACATGCCATGACATAGAACATCAAAATATTAATACTAACTTTCCATTCTATTTTCCATAACTAAAGGTTAACCGTCATATAGTAACATACAGTACATCCATGAAAAATTAATTAGTATGGTTTTCTTTATGTGTCTGCCAGCAAGTTCTTTGGTTAAGTACATAATATACTAGCTTGGTGTTCATTGAATCACCCAATAATCATGATGTGTTACTGAGGCAAAAGGGAACATTTTGTAAATTTATCACAAAAAGGACTAAACACAGTTCAAACTATGCTGGTAAGGATAAAACAACAAATATACATGCATGCATCTGTCTTTTTAAAAACTGTACAACCTAGTGCAGAAACAAAGCCAGACTGAATGATAAGGCTGACACACTCAAGCTTCTATCCACCAGGCCCCTCTAAATTCCCACACTCACATTACAAAGTAACTACTGTACTGACAACACTATAAAATAAAGCCATCAAGTGAGGTAACAAAAACAAACCTAAATATGCTCTTTTTTTTCATATATTTTATAAACTCAAAAGCAAGTATTCAAAAGAATTTCACCCCCCTCAGAAATGGGGTTTTGTTCGGACAAACATTTTTGACACCCCTACTTACAGCACTGCATAGACCGAATTCTAAGGCTGATTTATAATTTAATTGGGTGCAATATTTGTTCCAATCCTCACGTACATCTCTATTGCTTTACCAAACTTACCTGATGTTGCCAGTATCAGAACTTGGGAATAACATTACAGTACTGTACTCATACGAGTGAATTGGCAACCAAAAGTTTGTCCTAACCTTGGCTAATAGCAAGAGAATATATCCTCACTTTGTATTTGTTCAGACTAAACAAAACCAATCTAAGAATTTGCTCCAATTGCCCTGCTTCTCCTAATATTCGTATATCTCTTCCCCATCATTCACAATTTTCCTGAGGGGAGTAGTCACTTGTGGTCAAATTTGAAGGTTACAGATTCCTCTTCACTATGCTCAGAAGCAAATACTCTTATCAGTTACATTTAGATAGTTTGTTTCCTGGTCCAGTGGAAGAATCACTAGCCCTCCCACTTGACCATAATAAATTATCCCCTGAAAAAAAAAAAAAATATTTTTCATCTTGATGTCCAATAAGGTTGAAAACTATCAAATTTACCCCATAAATGGTGACTAAGGTCATACCTACTATACTTCAATTAATGTCAGACATTCAATGTAGAATAGGAAACCCCATTGTTTAAGAGCTGACATGAACATTATACAGTACATCTCACTGTAACCTGCTAATTCAGACACATAAATAAGAGGTGGTGCATACAGTATTATAGGTCTTCAGTGACACTCAGCTACTTAGTTTTAATCTTTTTACCTTGCACCAAACAGTCCTCTATCACTCGTACAATTGCTGCTTGTTGTCTTCCCTTACATCTTAGATGTGAGAGGCAGCAGTAAAGTGTCCCTTTCTTTATGTTGTGCAGTTTTTACAGCTCACCTGAGAAACTGTTTTGTTGTTATTTATCTATATACTCTCTCTCTAGATTACCTTCTTGCTTGATCGCTTTTAGATTTACTACAAAAATTAAATGAGTTCAGCATATCCCATCATGTTTTTAAAGATGTACTTTAAACAATACCGGTATGTAAAAAGTACGGTAATTATAGATTAATATACAGTAATATCATACAACAGTAATTACAACACACTCATAGCACAGTTGAACCTCTTGAATTGTAAATGGTTGGATAATGCAATTATTTGAATCTGAGAAAAGTTCTGAGAATAGAGAAATATGTTTTATAACATAATATATAAAAAAATTAAGAGAATTATCTTTTTAGTGAACAGTTTTCATATTTTACCAGGTACATTACTATTATTATTGTTTTTGCCCAATTAACCCTATTGTGAATACAGATCCTACATACAATTTTACTTTACTCCAGTTAACAAATACATACATTATAACATACCAGGAAGATATTCATTGTAATTACTTTGATTTATTGTATTTTAACACAGATACATTACTAGCTTAATAAATAAGAGCACACTATAACTGAAAACAGTTGGAAGTGTTGATGTGTACTTCATCATCAGAGATGGTGCAGTTAAGTTAAAATGTAAATATTATGAGTTTAGAATGAAATTATTAAAGCATAATAATTCATAAGTTCATCTAATCAGATCAAGAATTTGAGAGGTTCAACTGTACATACTAACAATTTTGGGAGTATAGTATGTAAACTTTGCTGCAACACAGTGCCAGTTACTGAACTACGAACACTATTGGAGTATTTCAGCAAAAATTTTATGTCTTAGGTTTTGAAGGCATAGTCATTAATTACCTTCTACAGAAACTGAATAGAAGAGCACTTTATCTTACAGAGAGTATAATGGTATTGTTTATGTAAATTAATTATGAGTTCCTCTCGAATCTAAAAACAGGCTAGTATGAGTTAAACCTCTTTAATTTATGCCATTGCACTTCCATTATTTTATATCAAAGATTGAACCATAAATCCTCTATCCATTCATAACTAAATCAGCGGAGATAATACGAATCCAGCTATCATATCAAATGTAGCTTGAGCACAGGTATTTAAAAGGTACTAAATGTGTTACAATTAAACATAAATAAAAAAGCAACAGGAATAATGTAATTTACACTAAGTATAAGCAGATCTGTACAAACATTCTTTATACAATAATCCAAGTAATATCCCTGCACAAAACAAAACTTAATTCACATCAATGGCATAGCTCTGTGACATATAAAAAGCTTACATTAATACATTCACTCATGCTTTTCACACTTTCAAAGCTTCCCTCACCATACAGCTTACAAGCATTCCAACAACTCTCCATGTACTGTACTGTACCCTGTATTGCTCTTTGTTCAAACCCATTAATTCTAAAACAATGGAGGACTTCTTGTGTGCTGTCCTCTGGCTAAAAGGAGATTCTTTTGAAGGTAAACTGGTGGGCTACTGATTTCTTCAAACTATCCCACAAAACAGATCTTTCATTAAAGGTCTGTTTCTGGCATAGTTTGGATGAATTACTGACCTTCCAATTCGCCACGAGAATCTTCCCTTACAGCAGACTACTGTATTATACAGTAATCGTCACAGTGAAGACCCCAATTATTAACTGTAAGACATAATTCAAATCCTATTATTTTAATCAGTAGATATAGTATTTTCTATCCTTGAGTTTGTATGAGGAAAAGCAATTTTATTTGTCACAGAGAAACCAAGAACCCCCCCATTGTGCATGGGTTAAGACAGTACTGAGATCCACAATAAAACTCTTCCATTTGCTTAAGTAGCACTGTTCTGTTTCCTCTTTACATTGCAGGCATATTCAGATACAGCAGCCACTATTTTTCCAGATATATATTTAAGTAGCATCTTATCTGTTGTGATATAAATTTCCAGCAGTTAATAGTATTTCATAAATAAAATTCAATAATATGCTTCAACCATAGAAGTTTTCATATAAAACTTTCCTTTGCCTTGCAATTGCTGGTATATGTTGCTGAGCTTCATAGCAGGAAGTAACATTAGTTAACACTTCTAATTCAAGAACTGAATAAGAATGCCTCTATATTAAGTAGAACAGTTCTAATATTTATAAAAGCTTCCATATGAGAGTTCTTGATTATACAAGCTGTACATTATCATTACTGCTAGCATTGCATTTCAAGTAGCGCTTAAAACAGCATTTCACACTACTCACTGTCCTTTCTACATATCCACTAAGGCAACACCTGACTTTTCGTCATAACACAGACATATTATAATATTTCCACTACCATTTCACATGACTACAGATACTAATGGTGGTATGATTACAACAAACAATGGTACTCCACTTCCCTTTACTGAATCTTTGATTTCATTGCAAGGGGAAATTGCAGAACCATACTTTGTTTTAATTACAACACTTTTTCCTTTAGCTTTTTGTGAGTTATTCATGAGCTTATGAATATATCCCTAAACTGAATGACAGGCTTAGCCCATCGACTGAAAGATCTGGTTTAAAACAAAGGGAAACACTGAGCAGATACACTTAAGGGGGATAGCAATGGCAAATATTAAGACTACAGCTTTTCATATTTCAGTGGCTGTTTAACTGCAATCAACTTCCTTATCCCTAACTGAGAATGAAAAGGAAATCAATATCTGAGTATTCTTGATAAGATAAATCACTGAAAATACTTCTGTGACTTTGAAAGAATCTACTGTAGTAAGGAAAAACAACCAGAATGACTATAACATATACAACATGATAAATACAGCATTACAGTGGGTTACAGAAGTAACAGTCATCGTTATCATTTTCCTACCGTCAAAAATTATTTGTTGCATCAATATCATTTCAGAATGTTGGCCAAAATTAACACCCTTGGCCAAATTTACTTCTTAATAGCAGATCATTATCTAGAATCAAAAGGACTAGGCAAGCAAAAGAAATATATTCTTTAACAATGTTCCTTCTTCTCTAAATCAGAATAACTGGTAGATAATGAAGTAGAAAGCTTACCTTTACAAAAATTGACTGAAGTATGGAACTTCAAATATTTTTGCAGTCAATAAGTAGTATAAATCAGTATTTTTGTACGTTAATTATTCACTTCACATACTTAAGAAACCATAAACTCGAGTTATTTCGCTTGCAACAAAAAAGAAACTTCTTTATCAAGACAACAATAACTCTATGTCACTCGACATAATTTTTTGCTAATCTCCGTATGTAATTTTCATTTCCTAGGCATGTATAAAAAAAGTATCAGGGGAATAACCTTATCTAAAGGGAAGGAAGAAAAAGATGCACTTGTAGACTCACTCTCCCTAGACATGTAAAGGATGACTTACTTCTTACCAAACTAAAACCTTACTTCATATAACCTTCTTCTTCAACATATCACATCCTTCAGTACACAATAACTAACAGCTATTTCCTGTTAGTTAATACCTTGCCAACAACATCTTTCCACCATCATCACATTTATTGCAGTCTATCATTATAATTTTTTTTAGCCCTACTTCATGAATTGCAAACTCGGTCTGCAAAAACAGGGTTACGGTACACTAGTTCATCAGGTGACCTTGTTTATCTCTCTATCCCCAGGATTGATGCCTTGCTCCCATCAAGAATGCTGCATCTGTGACAAAACTAAAATTCCTCATTTCCTCAGCTATTCTATCTTTTATTATCCATTCCACCAGAAGCAGGCAGATATATCCCTCTATTTTTTTTCTCTGCTTCACTTTACAGTAGTCTGATTGAAGTCAAAGAAACTGAAAATAAACAATATTGTTACCCTTTACCATTTCCAGATACTCATTTTGGCTTCATGCACTTTCTCCTATATTTCAATGACCTATCATAAATCCTTCATTACCCTTAAACAGCATATTTCCCCTTCATAGTATTCCTATACTGTACTTTCCTGTATCTTCCAATACACCTTGCTTTCACATTTTCCTTCTTGCCTATTTACAACCTATTTCTTCCTTTATCTTTTCCTCCATGTCCTATTGCAACAAACTTCATTTTTCATCCATCTCTCCTTGCCATCTTATAACACACTTTACTAAATTTTGCTCACCATGCCCTTTTACAATCTGTTCACCTTCCACCTTTCCCTTCTTGCCCTAGAACATAAATCTTCCCCTAAGTCACTACTTCTTCCTCCATTCCCCTACACAATAGCTTGATTCATAAAGTCAAGGAACCTGCGTCCATACTGTTCTGGTTCTACAGTGGAGATACCATCAGCATTGGATCCATACTTCACTGTCTTGGCCGCTTTTGCTGCTTGCTTCTTCACCCCATAGTGGGTCAGCACATCAATCAACGCCATGAAGTAGATTTCACGCTGAGGAGCACCTGCAAATGAGGATGCCATCGTTATAGTAGCTGATCTTTGGAAAAATTATTATACTTGTTAAATACTGACCATATTTGCAGTTAATAAGATTCTCAGGTTGACAAGACACTACCCTAATTTAACATGCATTGCTGCCCACTGCCCTTTGAAAGTTACCATGACATAATCCAAAACGTGGTCCAAAAACAGCCCAATCATGAAATAGGAATGAAAAAATGCCCAAAATTATCACAATTATTTCAAGTGTGTGATTTCTCTACCTATCTATAGCTTTGACACCTCGTTGCCTCTCTCCAAATAGATGGCCACAGCAGAAGAGTCACCAGTTTTCCCTGTTCTAACACTCCCTCCTTACTTGGTCCTCTACCCATCAAGTTTCTCTCCCCAATACTCTTCCACTCTGTTCTTTCATCTGACCAGTGTTCTGCCTCTCACACCAGGTCCCACAACTTCACTTCCATACACCTACTTACCCTTCCCTTTCTTAACCTTTGCTGTGTCTGTTCTTGACAATATCATTAATCAGAAGACATCATCTATAACAATATAAAGATAATGAACTCTCATAACATTTGCTTACAGGCAACTTTTTGGTTAAATTGAATGGTTACTGATTCAACCAAACTATAACAGTAAGTAGATGACCCATTGTTAATAATAAGAGATCTGTTTTGTGGCACTGTTTGGAGAAATTGGTAATCTTTCAATTCACCAGAAAGAGTATCTCCCTGTAAAGTAACCCAACACTACTCATGCTGTAATAAAAGGGCATCTGCTTTTAAACCTTCACCTGAATCCAAACCTGTAAATAGTCTCATTAGCTGTCTGATAGATGTTTCATGAACAAAAAAGGAATATGGCCTTGTAAAATTACTAAGGTTACCATATGTATTATAGATTCACGATTATTATTAGATAATCATTCAATATAAAAGGGCAACATTTCTGAGTAATGTGACCTGAATTCAATGTCTCAGTGGTCATTCCAGGAATAAGAAAAACTTGATCTGGAATAAATTTTCTTTTGATAGTACACATGCTGAATTTTTGAACACCTTTTTATATAATAAGGTGCATTTTATGGGTAGCAAAATGCATCAAGTTATAAAACAATCAATCTAATATAAACGGCTTGCCATGTAAATATTTTTCACAGATTTCCCTGGGCTGGTAGTCTTAAGCCAGTAAGATATTGCAGGCATGAGAAAGGTTAAATTTTGAACTTTCCAACAAGCACATACACACAGTATAAAGTAGAGATTTAGACTTACTTTCATTACTCTCTATTGCATATATTTCTACATCAGGATCAATAGCCCCATTACTGGTGGCTCGTTCTCTGGCAGATGTGTTGGGGGAGTCAGGTGGAGTGGGCACTCCTGCACACTCATCTTCCTCCTCCTCCTACAAATAGACATCAAAATTACACCAGTACTTAATAATTATATGGCTATATGCTATATTAAAAAGTTCTCATCGTACAGGATTTTCAAGGCTGAAGGCAGTTTCCTTTCTCTCTCTCTTAAATAAATATATTCTGTTTTTTTATTTACAAATGTATTCATGGCCTATGCCTCATGTGACTATAATAGCTTGGTTTTTATCTGATCCCAGTATATCCCTTCTTTCCAAAAGTAATGAATGTTTACTGACACATGGTTAAATTATCCTATAAACTGAAGTATTAATAACCAGTAGTAAGGAAGCTCCTATACATAACCTTATTAAGTACAAATAAAATAATTACCTCTATGGCATCCTCTTCTGACTCATTTTGCAAGACTACCTCATTCTCTGCCCGTTCAATATCGTGAATCCCCAGCAAGAGTGAGTAGTCCATTAAGTGCAGTCGCATCAGGAACTAGAAAAAGTATTTTTATATATATATTTTTTGGACCAATCATTGGGAAGGTGGGGCCAATGAACTGTGATGGTGAAAGACAGACAATTTCAAGCAATTTCACCACACAGTTCCCTATGAATGGAGGTAGTTTTTTTTACTTCATTTTCTTACAATTTCCTTTTGGTTAATAAAATAATAGACTACAACAAAACTAGAACAGAAAAAAAAAGTGGTAATATTAATATAAAAACGTGTGTAATGGAAGATATGAATTTAATGGGAATAGAAGAACATGTGGTACAAGATAGACAGATGTGGAGAACAGTCATCGCCCGTCCAACCCCATCCTAAATGGGAAAATACGGACGTTACACGAAAATGATGATGATGATGAAAGCAAGGGACAGACGAGAAAACAGTGGTTGACAGCTAAGAGCACCTCAGAGCCTTCCTTCACCTGTCATTCAATACTGTGGCAAGGGTTGTCTCAGACTCTGATCTAGACCCAACTTTAACTAATGTTTTCCTGCATCATTTTTTTTTTTGTGGAGCTTGCCTCACCTCTGTAGGGAGAGCATCAATTATCACCTGTGCAAGAGATTTCATGCTGAACTTGTTCCATATAATTAATGTTGATATAATTGCTAACTTACCTCAACATCAGCATTAAGTGTCTCCATGAGTTGCTGCTTGGCCTCCTCTCCAATGTATATTTTTGTGCCATCTTTCATAAAATCATTATCCTTTAGAGTTGGTAAATCCTTTTCAAGTTCCTTAACTGAGGCCTCTCGATCCACTGTTGAGCCTTTAAGGTCATATTTCCTAGAAGCAAACAATAATAATTACACAAGGAACCAACATTTTCAAAACCTCGACACTGAGAGATATGTGATTAACAAAGAATCAATTCCATCACCTGCTTCATATAGTGCACTGAATAAAATACATACATAAATAATGTTATACACAAAAGATCATTCAGATCTTCAATGATATTGTAAAAATATCACAAATGTCTTCTTTTCAAGTGTTACAACACAGATAAATATTTATCAAAATTTAAGCAGAGGTACTGCAATATATATCTGTCCTATTAAAAATGTCTACATCATAGATAAAAATGTGGTTTTGAGTATTTGTAGGTAGAGGTAAGGATTTTATGACAAATATTATATTTATTAATGGACAGTTGTGACTATGAGCCAAGTCTCAGGTAAACAAAACTAAAACAGACTTTTACATCTTGATTAATACATTCTCTAGGCTTGTAATTAAATTTCTGTATGAATTTAATAGGACCGTTCGCATTAAGCGTGGATCTAGCGGTTGACACCACATACTTCCAGATTTTTTATTTTTTTATTTTATATTGGGTACATCGACCAAATTGCATATAGACCCTTCTTCGTTAAAATAACGTATTTACTATGATTTTAGTATTCCAGTAAACATTTTAAAGACGTTAAAGTGCATATTAATGAGCTAGTAATATAGTTTGAGGTGTTTTATTGTGCTGTACTATTTTTGGTGTGTGTGCCTCAATGGATAAACATTCATCGGTTTTATATATACATGTGAATATTTCTTAATTTTTAATGTAATATAAATGTTCCAAGTGACCACCAACAAAGGTAATAACAGAAAAATAAATTATTTCAGCAGATACTCGCTGCCTACAGTACGACATGCTTAACAGTCAAAACAATAACAAACACAGCAACCAAGTGATGTATGATGTGTTCTCGTAGTAGTATCGGCTTGGTGGTGGTAACTGTTTCTACTGGAAATGATTTTCCCTCGTGTGATTTATTACAATCGACAAAGAAGGCTTCAATACAAGATGAAGATGAAGATACAAGACTCAATTTGATGTTTGTTGATATTCGTTCATACGCTAGCCATCCTCGAGAGCATCAGACAGTACGGGGTACTACGTGACTATAGCTTTTTCAGCCATTAAACTCGCTAGAAACTAACACTAAATTATTCTGTTTCATTACACTGTCGATAAACTGGATCATTTGACTTCATAGTGATATCAATGGAACTGCTAAGGTGTGTGTTCGTATATATATTAATACTAATATAGTTTTTAAATCATAATTATCGTTTGTTACCCTATATAAAATACATACATTTCTCGCGATGGTTATGGTGGTTGGAATATTTTTATACAAGCACATATACACAAACTACCTTTTAACAAAAATATTTTATACTAATATCAATGAATATTTGCCTTAAAGATAGTTAAATATCTCCGTATATATGAATTGAAACCTCTCTTCACCGAGTCAGTGTTCTATACGCTCGTACTCCCGCTGACAAAAAATGCTTTATTTTCATATTAATCATTTTGCTATTGGCTCATGAGAGCATTTATTTATAAAAATAGTTAATATTATACTTCAATACACATGTAAAATCAATAAATCTTCAAGCTGGGCCTTATACAAGCAACACCAAAGAACAACATAAAAAACATCACAAATTATTATGTGAGCTCATAGATAGGTACTCTTATGTTCTTAAGTGAATCAAAATAATGTTGTTAGTATAATATCATGACAGGGGGCCTGTGGTGAGCTAATTTGCATTGTCCTTTTTTATAAAAAAGGAAATGTACAAATCTGGTGGTATGTGGCAGCTTTTTTCTTAATGCGAACGGTCCTATTAGTATGGAATGGAGTACCTGACCACAACTGTACATCATGCCACATGCATAGGTGGGTAGTGAATGCCTCTGTAAATAAAAATCATACATGTTATACTATATGACATCTTTTAGATAAAAGAAGAATATCAAGGTACAGTAAACCCTAGATAGCACTGATTGCATACATGGTATAAGAAATGTATATATGCCAAGAGGAATAAAGTATGCTTTGCAATGCTATAATCACTATAACCCATTCACTTAACTCAGACTTCTAAACTAAATGAAAGGATGTTCATGACTGGTGAACACAACAGAAATGAAAAAAACAAGTGTGCATAAGTAGTTGCTATGGCTATCCATGCCTGAAAGACCATTAACTATTCATGAAACACAAAAATGCATTACTAAATTCCATCATTTTCCAGTAGCAGTGGTGGATCAGTTATTGTCAACTTTTAATGGCATCACAATGAACTTTGCTCCATTTCATAAAAATTTGTCTGTACTGTATAGGTTAAAATCCAATAACTGTTCAATCATCCTCTAGCTAGACAAATTGAACCCTTTCTTGACACTTCCTGGAGGGACGCAGACTAATTGACTTTGTGAAATCCCAACTTAGACCACATAGTGCACTGATCCCTGCTAGGATTCCAGTTCTAAAGGTACAATACAATATAATACTCAGTAATCACTTGACAGGGTTTTATGATTATCATACAAACATTACAGAGGCATTCCACTGTATTTGTACCTTACTGTCTCACTATCTTGACACACTTTATGTCCCAGTTTTAGACAATGTTATGAAGCCCGGTCCTGATATCCAGTAGCCATCACAAGATAGAACATCTGATGTTGGACATCCCAATTTTCTCTCTAGACAGATGGCGACACAGACATATACAGTGCACTACAGTATATTACCAAAGGTCGAGAGAGGGGTAGGGGAGTGTATCTCATATACTAACACTGCAATGATAAAAGCAGGGTGTTTTATGTGTTCATGGCCACATGTTTTACTGCTTAACCTAATACTGTACCGCGTATCAAATTCCTAAAGTGTACCGCTTCTGGGAATTGAACTCCTGACCCTTTGGTTAGTAGTCCAGAGCTTGATCACTCAGCCACACCTCACTGAAAAACCACGCTACCTTGATTGACACATTCTAAGAGGAAGAATCAAAATAACCATTACAGAATTTTCTAATATTCCAGGCCACTATGGCTGACTACAGAACCAAATGTCTCAACCAAGGAGAGAGTAACTCAGACATCTGGACAGGGAATTTGCCAGAAACAATATTTACTACGTACTACAGAAAAAAAGGTAAAATTATGGCTTCAAACCACTTGTAGCTTACAGTATGGGTTAGGGCGGCCTGAGCTTATACATCAGTAAATATCAAGACAGTACTAGCTTTGAAAATAGTTTGGTTAATGCAATGCCATGTAGCCCCAACTAACCTTCAAAGTTTCACCATCTACCATAAGCTAATATCTTACTCTCTGTACATTAGACACTGGGTAGATTTAATATACAATTTTAATCGAAGCCCCATTTTTTTACATCTCTTGTAATAGGAATACAACATAAGACATACAGTAACTGTAACACCCGTCATGGCATAGCGGTATAAGCTTCAACACTGAAGGTTATAGATCAGTGGTGTGCAGGTTTGAATCCTGGCCATGGTTAGGACCTCCTGCTGTAATATCATTCTGATCTAGCACAATAAAGAATTCATTACATGTGAGGTCATATGAAATGTATCCAAAATATTAGCATGCCACAGACATCTCTCATGCAGTGGTACCAGACAAGGCAATCCAACAACAACACCAGTAAAATACACTGATATTCTATGTAGCTGTGTATAAATATTCTGTAATAAAAATATAGCTTACCAAATATATAATTCCTTGACACTAAATATATCCTTTCCTATACCTCTCTCTCCAACTTGGAAGGCTGAGCACAGGCACATCTAAATCACCAATACTTTTTGATATGCTATTCTGTGATGGCTACCAGTAACTTAGAAAAGACATTAAATTCCAAAACACTAATAAGACAAATGAGAAACAAGGAATATAACTGTACCATATACAGCAACTCTAGTTTATCAATAATTTCTTATGTAGGGAATATATACATTATTGAAAATGACAAACTCACTTGTGTATCTTCAGGAAGGTGGAGAAGACATTCCTCATGACGACACAATAGGTCTGGATGTTGTCGACAGTGAGGCGATACATAGCCAGGTACTGTGGTAACAACGTCTTGCCATGCCGGTTCACAACATACTAAAAAGGGTAAACATTTCTTTAACTATATCTATTCCACCTATAATTTATAAATTAAAATTAGTTGCATATACAGTAATTAAACTACACACTCATAAGATATTTTAGCTACTTCTGGGAGTACTATATAATGTACATATTTAATTTCATTAATTCCTCTTTCACTCTTTCCATCTCATATTACCCTGGTGTTAGTATAAGTGGGATGGTAGTTCAGTCAGCAGTAATCAGTAATGTAATACCATATGAACTCAATACATACTACATATGTCAATTTCTACCATAATGCATACCATATTGTAGTTATTTATCAACTTACTGGGTGGTATTCTTTGAGCAGGGCATGCATTTGTTCAACCTCATCACTAGTGAGGGTCTTCACAATGTACATCTTATCACTGGAGTTGTAAAAACGGGCACCACTTCTGCCAGGTGAGTCAATGGCAACAGGCTGTGACCTTAGATAGGAGGTGGGAGGAGAAAAGTGTATTTAAAACATATTACATCAACTGATGATATGCAACATCAAACGGCAAAATATTTAATTCAATATAAGTTCCATTTGGTTATATAAACCTAGCTCTTACTGAAGTTAAAACTTTTCACTTTACTGCAACACTATGAACATTATCTTGAATACACATTGTATAAGTTTACTACTATCAAACTCTAATTTCAAATATTAATACATTCAAGGCATCATTAGCTTTTTAGTGCCCCTTCCTTATCCATCAATGTAAAGGAAATGTGAAAGCTTATTAAATGAAATACAAACTATTGTTGTTAATAAGATAATGCTTAGTGTTTCATATTACAATGTATATACAAGTTTCACATTATTCAACTTCTACTAGTTCTGCATTTCATAGGCTCTGTGCAAGATTCCAAGAAGAAATAAATTGTAAAACTTGTGTATCCATTGTAAGATAACAATTAATATGTAATAAACACAAATTAGTAGAATTCTTTCCCAAATAGAGAGTGATATCAAGCATCCCAAACTTAACAGCAGTATTAACATATTTACAAATTACTGTATCTAGTTCCATTTTAATATATATTTTTTTTTACATTCTACATCCTTTTCCTTTGTACAGCTGCTCTCCTGTATAATACAAGAACATTACACAAAAGTTCAAATCTTACATGAAATATCATTGTCAATATCAAGGAAAAATAATGTGTTAGTCTTATACCTGAAAAGTTACACACTACTCATTTATTGTTACACTATTAAGCCTAAGGTTACAGTAGACTGAACAATTCAAAAGTATTTAGAAATGTATTTCAATAATCCAGTACTGTACTTGTCTGTTGAACAAAACCCTCACAATTTTAACAAACATGGTTCATAAAATTTTCACTGATACACTATCTAATTAACATCCTGTTCCTGACATTGTGGTTGATTTGCCCCATGTTTCCTCCATTCCTGTAATTCCATCAAACTACTGTATTCCTCAAAGTAGCCAATGAACTGACCTTAGAAATTTATTAAATTATTGCACCAACTCTAGGAAGGTTATATATATTCCATGTACCAATACAAGTCCTATTAGGAGACTATTACAGTATTATAAAATCCATATCACACATGAGGTGCATGATTGATTACATCACCTTACATGTTCTGAAACATTGTACAGTAACCTTGTGACAGGATCTAAAACACCAATGGATATTTTTAGGCTAATTACAGTACTATGGAGTGATACCAAACGGTGTAAGTTTACACAAGCCCATATTGCACATCTATAATTCCACATTACACTACTTCACAACTATCCATCCCCACAGCTTCTTGCCACACCATGTGATGATGCAGTGGCATGCCTGATCTCTGATCTATATCTTATCTCTGGCTGAGGCAAAGAAATTCTAGAGGTTTTCAATGCTTCCAAAACACAGTTCCTTGATTTTTCAACTTTCATTCAGGGATTCAAATCCCTGACCTAGTGAGCATTTAGTAGACATCTAAAACTGTTGGATGGACTTGCACAAAGACACTAACTTTCCCAAAGCCATAGATCTACTCCAAAAAGAAGAGCTCTTCTTTAGCCAGAGCTTATTTTGTTATTTGTTAGTTTAAGTGAGACATTTGTTAGTTGCTTAATAAAGCAATATGAAATGACATTAGTATATTAGATTATTACCAATACTTACAATGAATTTGAGCTTTGTATTTTGAATGTCCCACAACTGCTGCCTGATATATTGTCACATTAATATAGGCTTAACTTGAAGTCTACACTAATGCTCAAGTGTCTTTCAGTATTAGACCTTATGTTAGAATTAAACATCATAGAAGTTCACCATATTCTAAAATGTAGAATCTAATTGTGCTGTACATTCATTTGATCAATCACTAAAATGATTATCAGTTCTGCTTTTAACATTAATCAATTTGAGCAATATTCATGAATAATAGAAAGCTCAAATCCTTTAACACAAAGTATATTGTCAATTAAGTTAACTGATTTGAAAAGGAACAAGTTTACAGTACTGTACTACCATTACCTTTCCACACTAAAGACCCCATAACGCTGGACTTCAATTAGTCTCGACCTAAGAAAGGCCCTTTTGTTAGGGTGTAATTAAATATACTAAAGCTGTAGTGTTGGGAGGCAGTGAAAAAACTTTGTACCATTGATATATAAAGTTAAAAAGTGCATTGCAATTCCCAAGAAAAGTAAACAGATGGTATTAAATCAACAACAAAGCTTTACTTTATTCTGTAAATGGTATACTATAGCTGTGATAATATATCACTCCATTCGTAAATGAAGTTCAAATGAAAACGGAAAAATCATCCTTCTCTTTGCAACTCTTAAATGAAAGTCAAGCAAATATAAGTTTTATATTGTGGTTTCATATTAACAAAACTGAAAAATAGTAAAAGCTAATTTTCTGCAACATACCATACAAGGCAACTGTCATAATAAGGTGAAAAAATTCAATAGCAGATAAAAGGTATATTTTTAAGTGGTGTAAAGAGAGAATGAATTGTGGTAATTCATTCTCTTTCTGTACAGTGAGAATCTATTTGGAAAATACCTTTTCCTTTGCCACTGGATATTCTTCACCTCAATATTCACGCCAGAGTAAATTATCTTTTCAACTGTCATAATGTTGAAGAAAAACACCACTGACAGTGTCATTCATATGCAAATCTGGCTGAGCACCGTAACTACAGTACTCCATATTCAATGCCTTACTAATACTACATGCAGTTGATAAATATCTTTAGGACCAACATACTCCATTGAATCTTTTTCATCTAAGAAGTACCTGGTACTTTCTTCAAGAATTAGTTGTGACACTATCCATCCTACAGTGCTGCACTCACTAATGGATTTATAATTATAATAAAATACAGTTTCCATTACGGTACATGCAGTATCTTTCAACATTATCCAAGGGAATATAAAATTAAATTAAAATATTCCTTTCCAGATATCAAACAAAGGTATGGTAAGCAACATACTAATTAGGAATGTTGCTTTTACTCTATCTTTCGAAGCTTTATATTGTTCATAAAAATCTTTTAGTTACTGTAATTCAATGAACTTGTTTACAGATAAGGATTTACAGTGCAGCATGCAAATATAGTTGCAATTAATTCTGTGAATACCAGGAGCTCATAAGACAGAGCTAAGAGTTGAACCATCATGGCCTAAGCATTATTACATGCTTCACAGCCTCACCAACTGCCACCACTAAAAGGATCTATTGCATATTATAACATGCTCAATATGTTTACATTCAATTTCCAACTCCACAGTATTGCATACTGTGCAAATTTTTTGTTTTGTTGTAAAACATTGAGTTCAATAAGTTTATCAAGGTCAGGAAAGAGACTGATTACTTGCCTCAGTTGTGATCAGGAGAAAAATAAAAAACTTGAGTACCTACAGTAAGTACAAAATATTGTATTTCAAATTGATGAACACCCTTCCTAAATTTAAAGACAATTTTCCAAATTTCTTCAGTGTTATGATGCTTTGAGCTCTGCAAAACATTTTTTACTATGGCATGCAGGTGACATAGCCTTTGCTTCAAATTGTACAAAAACTACACTACTATATAGTACTGTACAGCTAAACTTATCAGGCCTAATATTAAAGATATTAAAAGTCAAGTAGCTAAATACATATATATTTACTAGATTACTATGAACATGTGCAATATATAAAACATCCATAACCTTACCTTGTTAAAGATTCCCGAAAATCAACATCATCAATACCAAATCGCTCTCGTAAATTTCTGAAGACAATTGGACAATATTCTTTAACTTTAAAGTGTGAAGGCAGATTCTCCCTGAAACAGAAAATAAATCAATCTTAATAACTGCAGTATAATAAATAAGACAATTAATTTTACAGCCTATGATAACTCACACACATTGGTATCGAGTAGAGTACAGTACCACATGATTTAGGGTACCTAACTTAATGAGTAATGTATATTGCTCTGGAAAATTACCATACCATTACTATAGTGCTGTACATATTCAGTGCATTCTGAACTTTTATTGATGACACAGTAACCAAAACTTAAGAGAGGTGGTTACCAATATGGATCTGTGGGATTGAGGATGAAGGGTACAAGGGCAGGTAGCACCTTCTTCCTGACACAGCATAAATGATCAATCAACATTATTATCTTGGGTGATATACTGTACATTAATGGGCAATTCTGATGTGTTTTCTTATACCTGTAAAGTAAAATAAGAAAAAAAAAATTATCTCACCTAGAAATCTAGAAATTATTTGAATAAAATATATGCTGATTTTGTAGTATTACAATCTGTTTTGCAGCTGCTATTAACAATATTTATAGAAATATATACTTAAGAAAGTATATATACACTGTCATTTGCAGTCTACCATACGTCCTAATCATAAACCTGACTATGCCAGCACGTTGTTTTGCTAACTCATGCCAAGTGTGTGTGTGTGGGCATTAATGTTCAAAGTAATTCTCGAGTTGCTATGGCACTGTTAACTAAACTTATACTGTACCTTTTATAGGGTGTATATAAGATATATGAGTACAGGCATAGGCCATATTATTCTAAAATTAACATACCTGACAGAAATAAGATTCACACCAAGGACAGACTAAGCTCCAAGTCACTTCAGCCCTCAGCAAAAGCAAAATTCATACTGTATATCAAAATTTAATACTGTACAGTATCCATACCTTCTGCTTGAAACTTACAGGACCAATTACATTCAGTCTATGAATAAAACAATATAAAACTTTTGCATGTATTTGTGCTTAACTATTTTATACCGGTAGATATACAACAATAGTATCTAGTGGCCTTACACTAACACTTCTAAAATAGGCTAAGCATAGTACAGTACAATAGTAAGAGTGATGATCTGACAAACTTACTTATTGAAGAGGTGGTTGTCCACTCGGACTTTGGAATGAGCTTTGAAGTCATCAGGCATTAACATCACTGGTACATTAATGTGACTCAGTTCACTGCTCTGCAAACAGGAAGACAAAAATCAGCCACAGCTTAGTATGGTACTCATATTTCAGCAAATGCATGTAGTGTTAAAATAAAACTCAATTTTTTTTTGTTGTAGGCTACTACAGCAAAGTTTTGGCAAAACTGGCTCAGGTTTTTATTTTTCCATTTTCAGCAAATATAAATCCAGAAAAATGGAAAACCTAAGTCAACCATACTTAACTAAACCTTTGAAAATATGACATATACCAGTATACAGTATAATATTATATGGTTTAATACAAACAAGGGTGAGCCTTGGGAATGCGGGATTATGGGTGGGGGAAAACATGCATTTCACTATGGTTCTACCTTTATAATACACTTCCCACCATTATTTCCGTTGCTTATAGTGATAATCCACGTTCTTAAAGACCCATGCAATCATGGGGGGGGGGGGGCATTGGATAATGTGGGATTCAGATGGGGAAACAAGCTTTCTTTTGTTTACGTTCTCAATGATTTCATTACAAGTAAATTATTTTCAATGTTGCTAATATTATATTCACGCAAAATTTGGCTGTATTGGCTATAGTGGGTCTAGGTCCTGGGAATTTGCCCCGGTCACTTCATGATAGTTTACACTGGTTATATCCTGGTAGTTTACCCAGGTTAGGTCCTGGTAGTCTGCTGTAGTCTAAGTTAGGTTAGGTTAGGTCAGACTAATTTCCAAATTAACCATTTCTATTGGGTGAAAATAGAAACACCATAGATGAAAAGTGTTAGAATGGTCCAAAATAGTGGATAATGATACTAAAATATACAATATAATGTACCCAGTACTTCTCTACTTTTACCGAGATCGTTGTAAAGGTTACATATTGTTATAAACGTAGGCCAATCTATGTTACATGATATTATTATAAATATTACCTTTTAAAGAGTAACAAATAAAATGTTAACTTAGTCAACCTTTGTTATACGAGATTGTTATATGTTAGAGATAGTTGTTAGTGTTATATATTATTATAAATGCAGGCCAATCTATGATACATGATACTGTTATAAATATTACATGTTAAAGAGTACCATAGTAAATAAATAAAATGTTAGCTTAGAGAATCTTTGTTATACGAGAGATTGTTATATGTTAGAGATAGTTATTAGTGTTACAGATTATTATAAATGCAGGCCAATCTATGATACATGATACTGTTATAAATATTACATGTTAAAGAGTAGTAAATAAATAAAATGAAGTTAAGTTACCGTGTGGTTTACTCCCCACATGAAGACTGAGAGGAAGGGTTCGTTGGCCCTAAATAACTTCACTTTTTGATGTTTTACCCTCACTGCTTTCTTCTTCAGTTTGGAGGCTAATGAACTAGCAGACGCCATCTTTAGTCCCTCACCTTATAACTTAATATACACTAATAATTTAATGCTTTATACCACCCATGATAAATAAGACTTGCAAACACCACCTCCACCACCAACACCACCTCTATTATTGATGTATAGATGATATGAACATTTACTTCACATATAATAAACAAAATAACATCAACTTATGCAACACAAATAGGTTTTAATTCGACTTGTAAAGGCTTACGATACCATTTAAAGAGTGTTATAAACTATCTAAGTGTCTTGCTTTAAATGAAATTGACTTATGTTTTATATGTTTATTTCAGTTATTTTTTTAGTGCTATTAGCTTTAACATTGGTCTAATCAATTTTCAGTTTGCTATATAAAAAATGATTGAATTAATGGTAATAGTAATATGGTAACAGAATAATTCCAAACTGAAGTAGATGAAAAGTAAAAGCTTATTATTTTGTACTTTATCATAAGGGCGGATTATACACGGGGCAATAATATTTATTTTGCTCCAGGCAACACGCAATTTTGCTCCAGGCAACAAGTTTCAAAGAAAAGTGTATACACGGATGGGAGTACTATTGCCGCCAGTACTGTTCAAGTTCAAGTTCAAGTTAAGAGGTCCAGCAGAGGGCTGCTCATGGGCAGCATAATAATATGCGGGGGATTTAGGGATCCAGCTAGGAAGGATTATAAAGGAAGGGGGTTCGGATGAGGATGGATTGGGTCAGGGACTGTGGGTTGAGGATTAGGATTGGGGAGGTAATGATTGGTGATCCTATTTCTATTGCCGCACGTGCCGCATATCATGGCAAAACACACAGTGGTCACACTGTCCGACCACGCCGCACCTGCGCCCCTCTGGTCCCCCGGCACTGCCGGCAGTGATGAGTGATGTAGAGTAGTCAGAAATCTGGAGGCAAGGGTGGCAGTACGGTACGGTACGGAAAAAATATCGTAATTCAGCACGCATAAAAATATCGTACCATAATTTCGTACCTTACCCAAAGAACCGTACCATACTAGTACGAAAAAGTAAGATTTCGTACCGTAATTTCGTACCCAATATCGTACCAATGCCATAAATTACACCTCTAAAATTAATCCATTATATGAACTACCTCTGTAAACAGTTCCTTGTCCAGACACGATTAAGTTCCTATAATTGTGTCTTTTGTTTTGTTATTAGTGAATATCACTGTAAATAGAGTAAGTGTGTGTGTGACTGCGGATGAGAGAAAGAGTCTATATAATAGCATTATAGGAGACATTTTTTTCTTTTTAGGAATGAACTTGCCAATGTATTTTTTTCTGGAACTTGCACTAAGTTACCAAGGGTGAAGGCTGCAGTATAGGATATTATTACAAGGCAATGAGGCATACATTGTGACAAAAACTAAAAGGACTCGACTTACTCTATATACACTGGAAGATTTTGCATTATGCCTCACGTTGTGAGCCAGTGTGAAAAAAACAAGATCTTGGCTTGTGTAACATTGCATATAATAATGTAGTAAGTAATTATTCATCAATTGACTTATCTTACCCGTTTTTTTTTATTAATTAACCTTAATTGTGTTGGCTCAAAGAAGGTTTCAGAGGTTAAATTATTCCCCTTCATTGCAAGTTCCCTTTTTTTTTTATCAACATATTTATTTTTAATGTGAGGTCTTCCGATATGAATGCATTTATAAATTATAGTGCCAAGGAATATGGTGTATGAAACCAATCACAATCGCTTTACTATATTTATTGAAAATTCCAGTAATACCAACATGAAATCAATTAAATATAATCACACACGTTCACACTCATCCACACGCAAAAAAAAACTAGCTAACTAACTAAATACTAAAGTTACCCTCGCGAGTGACTCACGTTTTCTATTGGTGTCCTCGAAGTTATTGTCCTCGTTGTTTTCTTCCCGAGACCCGAGTACAATATATTCTCGATTTATTTTCTATGTTTTCCTATGTTCTTCAATATTTTTCTATTCTTCATTTTTCTATGTCTCCACTTTTTTTTCTATGTCTCCACCTCAGTTAATTTTCAATGTCACATCTTAATTTATCACTCGTCATATCCACGTGAATGAGTGGACGAGAGCGAATATTACGTGTGTAACCAAGGTGTTACATTCCCCAAACACTCGTAATTCTATGGTGCTATTTCAGGACCCCTACTCAATTACTTTAATCAATAATAAATATAAATCTAATAATACGAGTTCGAGTATCTGGCATTCACTGTCCCCCTGTGTCTTACGAGACGAGAGGTCGAGAGGTCGAGAGGCCCGTGTTAGTAAAAGAGAGTACCAAAAAGGTGAATAAATATCATGTGCACTTTCAGCAATTAAGGTGGATGTCTGAAGTGTTGCGAAATGGTTGATGGACATTCCAGAAATATAGCTAATCAATCACCTTTTTGGCAACCTATCTCTAGCAAGTATAGTAAATTTTTCACCGAAAATCGAGAATAAAGTATAAAAATCGCAAGTCTTCAACAGAAGATCATATCAAGAGACTTCTAGTTTGTATCATCTTATTCGTTTCTTAATTCTGCATCTTTTGGTGTATAATACATGCAACTTAGGACACAAATTTGCTTCATAATATGAGAAAAGTGAAGGAAAAGTAGACCAATTTGTAGTATTTTCTTACGACTTTGTTTACAAACTTTCTTTTGTTTCTGCCCAATCCGTATCTGGACGACGAGAACACAGTTTCTACGTATTTGGTCAGTTCTCGTCACTAAAACCAAGAGCTCCCAAGACGGTTTCGGTACCCCAATCCTCCGCTTGGACGACCAGATGACGGCTTATAATTATGAAGAGAAACACTATATAAAACATTACTTATAGTTGAGGGTAGAATACATTACAGTCTGGTATTCTTTAATAATTAAGGGACCCTGTGATGTAGTCAGAAAATTTGGAGGTAAATGAGTCCTTCAAATATTGGTTGACTGGCTGTTTGACTGTTTGGTTAACTGACTGTTTGGTTAACTGACTGTTTGGTTGACTGACTAGTTTGATTAACTGACTATTTGGTTAACTGACTGTTTGGTTACCTGACTGTTTGGCTGACTGACTGTTTGGTTGACTGACTAGTTTGATTAACTGACTGTTTGGCTGACTGACTGTTTAGTTAACTTACTGTTTGGTTAACGGACTATTTGGTTAACGGACTATTTGGTTGTACCACCGTGGGTTATACTGTACATACCTTCTGTTCGTCTAACGGGAGACTTCAATGCCAAGGCTACTACTCTCAGTAATCGTCCACTCACTCAGCATTCTATCTTCCTTTACCCAACGCTGTACTCTTGATGAAAACTCTCTCTATACTCTATAACATAACTTTTGAATGACAATATATCCAACGCCATATTCATATTTGTGTTGTGTACATGACATGATGTAATATGGTCTGTTTACATGTGATATTTCTAGAATTATATTACTATCCTTACTGAGTGGGACCCCCTTACTTGCTTAGCTCGAGTCCCCTCCCCCCCAACACCCCCAGCCACCACCTTGGGGTCAACGACTGAGCCTTTAAGTTTCCATTTCTCACAAGATTACGTCCGTGTCTCATATTATCGCACGCCAACTTAACATATACGAGTGTCTGTGTACTGTAAATAATGGCAATATATAGATTTTTGTTCATTCATTAATATATTCACACTTGCTATATGATACGTAAAGGCTGCATGGTGAATAATAACAGATTGTAACATTACATCCTGAAGCTTGGTGAGGATGTTAACGGGACCTGCCAGTGTTGGAGTATGAGGGGTGGGGGTATGGTGTGGTTGGGTGGTGAGGGGTGGGGGTATGGTGTGGTGGTTGGGTGGTGAGGGGCCCAAAGGAAGGTAGTGTGAGGGTGTGAGGAGGGAGGAGGACTAAGTAATAGGACGTGGAAAGGTTGGATAAAATAATGGGCTAAAAGGAAAGAAGGACAAGGCAATAATAACAACATAATACCAAACAACGGGAGCCATATACCACTAAGAAAAGGAGGGAGTGGGGGGGGGGGATAGAGAGGTTGAAATCAGCTGAGTGGAAATACCGTCACTCACTCACTTCACCACCGCCACCACCACCACGAGTCTACAAGGCAGTTACACACTCCTTCAGTCCCTCAGTTGAACTCCACACCGTCTTGGAGAAGGAGAGTGCTCCGTGGAAATATTATACACCTGGATATATAGGCTAATTAATGAGATCTTTGATGTGTACAGGTTACTCAAAATAGTTGACCGATAGTGATTGTATTTGCCGTGCAGCTGCTGGTATAGTGGCATCTGTGTGTCCTCGTATAAACACTTAATTACTACTATATTATAATATCGTGTGTGCACTGAACCACATTGAATCGTTCACTATGTGGAGGGACTACAGGTGTACGGTGCCGGTGTTGGTGGTGGTGCTGGTGGCGGTGCAGGTAGTGGTCGGTGAAGCCTCTGTAAACAACCCTCGTCTCAGCGATGTGTCCCGCCTCCAGGAAGTCCAGCGGGAGTTCCTGGATGTGGTGGGGAATTCCTCCTCGTCGGTGAAAAATCTAGGCGAAGTGATGACCCTCCTACACTCAGCGACGGGACGGCACCTGGGGCGTCTACTGATGGAGGGCGTCATGTTGGGAGCACAGGAGAAGGAATCCGGGGCAATACTCTCACAGTTCTTGGTAGACTTACAAGAACGACTTCCTCCCCGCCTCCTGAAGCAAATGGACAATTACCGTGATTTCTTCAAGGGAATGGATTTGAGTACATTGCCTCTCGTGTGGGAGCAGATGTTCCAAAAGGATGAGCTGGGAAACAGTCTTGCTGCCATGCCCTTGGGTCAATTAGTAGACATGCTGCAGCCCATTTCCTCCAAATATGGTATAGATATCCGTGCCTTTGTAAACTCCCTCGTAGGTAAAGGAGATAATAACGCCCGTGATCTCCTCCTAGATGCTCTTCACAACCTAAATTGGACTTCCATCTTCTCCAGTTTCCTAAACAATTCATCATCTACACCAAGTGCCATGCAGACCACAGAATCAGATCCCAAGTCCACCACAAAGACGAATGCCAAAAAAGACCAATCAAAGAATGCTAAAAACGATAAAACCTTACGCCTCTTCCGTCCTTTGGTGGCGTCTCTACTCCGGGAAAACAACATTGACCTTGATGCTGATGCCGTGCTGGAGGTGGTGTCCCCGTTGTTGAATGGAGACCTTATAGGCCAGGCAGCACCCCTACTTGCTGCTCTTAGTTCTCAAGGTGGTGGTGTTGCAGGTATCATGCCCTTAATTGTAAATGCCATTGGAGGATTGGAAGGTCAGCAGACTCAAAAACAAATGGGTGGTTTGTTGGGAGGACTGGGAGCTCTGCTTGCTGGGGGGAAAGAGAACATGGATCTTGGCTCTCTGATCAAAGTTGCCTCAATGTTTGTCGACAATGACAGCAAACCCACCAAAAAAAGTAGAAATGATGAGAAAGTTAAGAAGGATGGCTTGGATATGGGTTCACTCTTAAACCTAGCGGGTCAGTTCGCAGAAAGCAATAACATAAATATTGGGTCTATGCTGGAAGCTACAAGTAGTTTCTTTAACGCTGAAAAGAAGCAAAAACCAGTAGCTAAAAAGGACTCCACAGCACCAGTAGCAAAGGACACAGAAACGCCAAGCTCTCGAGTAACCAAAAATAAAAAGGTTAGCAAGGGTGGAAGACCCAGACATTTTATAGACATCATTGAACCAATTGTCCTTATTATGCAAAATGACAAGAAATGCAACAGAAAAATCAAGCAAGCCATCAATTATGGCAAAGTTATGTTGATGAGCAATATGCCCAGTAGGGCTGACAGTGGTTTGATTTTGACCCATCTGGTGTCAACTCTATTGAGTAAAGAGTTCTTGGCCTCGCATGGTCTCGATGTAAATGTTGTGGTCAAAACACTAAAGAACACCGTGAAGCACTTCAGCTGGTCGGACTTGATAGAGAACCTGGAAAACGATGACTACCGAGAATCTCTGATTAAAACTATCACACCTCATGCTACAGAGCTGGCCATTTTATCAACAACTAAGGCGGCGCAAGACAAGTTTAATAAAGTTGCAGTGCCAGGTATCCAGAATCTCTTCGCATCAAGTGGAATTTCTGGAGTTACACTTGACAACTTCCCCGAACGTGTGTCACCCACGGTGGGTTTGTTGGGTGTAGGATGGAACCTTCCCTTCAACCCCACCACCGTACTAGTGCCTGCAAGGGACTATGTCAAGGACATGATGGACTGGATTAAAGCTGTACTCAAACACATCATTACTTTGAAGCGTCGTCAGGTCAGCCATTGTGTCGCTATTCACGTTTATCATGTATTTATTAATTAAAAAGCGTTACGTGAATAACTGTAAATAGATTTAGGTTTTCATTTTACATAGTCTACACCTGTAACGGTACACATCCCGTGTCGTAACTCATAACCATGATTCACTTACTACTGTATGTCACTTCAGTCCATCCTTCACTACACGTGTGTGGAGGGGTTTGTTTTATGTAGGTTATTCACCTTTGTTATTCATATTTTTTGCAGGTGGAGGTTGAAGTGGAGTCAATCCTGAAGGAGGCGTGTCAGGCAGTACTGACTGCGGTAAAGGCCACACGCAATATGAAGGTAGAATGTTTACAACAACGCCTGTGTCACCTCACCAAGGATATGACCCCAGTGGGCAAGGCTATCACACGAACGGTCAGGTAAGAACTAGTACAGTACTGATCAAAGTCGAGGGAATTCCCTTGACCTAGGTACTGATATTAAATTAATAATTTTTGCACCATCTATTTTACCAAATGTCAGTCGCTTGGTGTACTGTATATGGTAATAAATAACATAATCCTGGGAAAATATTTGATCTTCAATATGCGAGTGTAAACTGAAGCTGTGGATAAAAGTAAAATAATTATTTCTTGTATATAGAGGGCCTACATTACCATAATAATGAATTACACTTGATGGAATACAGTTGGCCTACAATTTCTATTGACAACTGAGGTAAGCACATTAATTATCTGAGAAGGGAATGGAGATTGTAAGGGAGTGGGAGATTAAAGAAGAGGAAAGAAAATTGGTACTGTAGTGGAATGAGTTGAGGGAAGAGAGAGGAGGAAGGAGAAAGAAGGGTAAAAGGATGAGGGAGAAGTGTCTAGGTATGAATTCATTATTTATCACCCGCCATTAAAGTTCATATTGGGAGGCATAAATTGAACCATTCCTTTCAATAGAATATTTCACTAAATCTATTCGCTCACTCAGTGTATGCATTGATATATATAAGTATTCAAGTATTCAGAGCCTAGACTTTCCATATGCTGAAAAAAATATTCAAAAGGTCATAGTAGTATGAAGGTTTTTTACAGTTTAGAGGAGTGAAGTACTGGGTACTGAAAGTTGAATAGCAGGGAAAAAGGTGCTTAAGGACCAGTACAATGTTCTGACCATAATTCACATTAATTCTTTTAACTGTACAATATGGTTCATAATTATTAACTTTTTACTTCAGTTTGGTGGTGGCTGTCAATCCAGTTCTTGATACCAGGGACTCTGCACTGCTGGTCAACATAGTACAAGCACTATCTGGCTACAGTGAAGACTGTGAGGTAAGGCACACAATTTCTTATGTATGTTAATGAAACGAGGGTTTGGCTCCAGTCTACTGAACCTTTGCCCTCATAAAGCTGAAAGTACCATGCTGACATTGCAACAGATATAGATATGGAGGTTACAAGGAACTGTAATGTACTAATGTACTATACAAGAGTCTGAGGTACAATAGAATTGGAAATTATGTAAATAATAAAACCATTTCTTACTTTAACAGGATAACCTCTCAGAAGATTGTAAAATGGAGGAGGATGAAGAGGATGAGACTGCAATGAACCTTGATTATGAACATCAAGAATTATAGGCTATGATTTTTTTTTTACTTTAATGTGTTCTATGTAAACTAACTAAAAAATAATGGATATTGTATACTTATTTATCAATGGCTGAATGCAGCTTCTGGAAATTATGCATGAAGAAGTTCATGTTTGTTACCTATTGTCAATATGTGGGAAAGTTTCAAGTGGTCAGTATTTTCTTGTACATGAATGTTTGCATCAGTAAGAAGAATTTAACATTGTGGCACTTCAATATTATAACAAAGGGTAATACTGGTTGTAGAGGTTTCTTGCAATACACAAAATATTTTTAAACTGTTAGGAAGGAGGTGCTTTATATGTATATGATTGCAAGTCACAAAAAAAACTTTCCTCAATATAATTTGGTCAACTGACCCAGGTTGACTACAAGGCAGTATTGTATAGGCATCTAGTGAGGGTACCTTTAATGGCCACACCCCCATTTTCCAAGGGCATTATAATTATATACTGGATGTACATTATAGTAGAAGTAATGAATGAAGAATCCAAATCTTGTCACTGTATTGATTATCCTACAAAATGCATATGTATATACATGTTACTTCATTTACCTGCATATATGCTAGGACATTTTTTAAATACCTGAAAAGATATTCTAATCTTTGTGTTCAGGTACCAGTAATGAATGTTAACTTTTTTATCATCTATCATTGGGTATTTTCATGATTGTATCTGCTGTCCCACCTCTTGCCAATTCCATGAAATGCTTAAATCCTATAATGTAGTGTGCACATCTGCAAGCTAGTGCACTGGCAACAGAGGGTCATTATAAGACTGAAACAAGAGGAGCTTGTACCTGACTATATTGATAATGAATACTTCAGAGTTCTGTCAAACCAGTAAATGTCTGTTTCAACTCTGCTACTGATATATGCTGTAATACATAGCAACTGAAACGAGCAGACATGTACAGTCACTGTCAAAAATAATCCATATAGGGGAAACTCTCATAAGAGTTTAACAGCATTCCTCTGTTCCATAGCTGATAAATACTGTATTGGCAATATATTTACAAATGAGTATACAGTATAAAACAAAATCTGAAACTATTTTTCATAAGGATAAGTCCATAAGCAAATACCCAATGACAAACAGGTAGGAAAATATATTAGCCAAATTCTATATAAAAAGGAAATTGAGGGTCAGCAAAGTTGTATTACTGATTACTAACCCCTTCAACTGTGTGATGTACAGTCGCGAACCAAAGTTTCGCACCACTCTTGGCTGATAGGAAGGTGAAGAGTGTTATGGTGTGGCCACACGGTCGAACTGTGTTCGACAGACCAACATTGTTACCAATTCGCAATGGAAAGTGGAAAGGCTCGCTCATGACGTCAGAAGCGAGCACCAAGAGGTGTATCGGACTCTGCCCGTGTTCGTAGTATCGGCACTTCAGACACTGCTGTAAGGCGTGGTCCGAATTGTACGATGTTGCCAGACACAGCAACTTGGTTAACATATTTTTGAAGTGTTGGTAGTTTGTTAGTTCTCACTGCCCTGACATGGCTAGCCGTACGTCTGCCATGGAGAAAAGTTGCCATTGGGAGAGGAAAGAGACTCTGCTATTGATACAGCTATACCGGCAGAATCCATGCTTATGGAATGTCAAGGCAGACATTTACAAAGATAGGAACAAACGTGTTTTCTTCACCATGGTGACAGCACTACAGCAACCTGCCGTTCAAGTCTCCACACCGACTTGAATACGTGTGTGTTGCCAGCAGACATGACCTTCGAACATTGTCTGTGGGTCTTTGCCTTGAGAGCAGACTAAAAACAGTGGTATACAACCTCATCTGGCACCAGTTTTTGTTGCCAGATCTACTTCCATCGTTTCAACGCTTATGACGTCATCCTGCTTCGCCTATGATATGGCAACAATGTTTGTTTGTCGAACATAGTTCGACCGTGTGGCCACACCTTAAAAGATATGCTGAACGATCGGACAAACTGGTGTTTAGAGTTGGTAAAGAAACGGTGTAAGGTTCATTTTCACAGACAACAAACTATAAGTCATCGAAAATGAAGCTCGCACTGTCTCGTTACCAACTCGATACACCAGTTTGTCCCATTGTTCAGCATATCTTTAACATTTGTCTTCAGCCAAGGGGGGTGCAAAACTTTGGTTCACAACTGTACTATAATGAACTTTCCCTGGTACTGTAGTTTACTCATTACTGGAAAAACCTGAATATCCTGGGGTTATGGAAATAATATGGACCAAGTAAGGAGGGAGGAGACACTTCTGCCGTGGCCACCCCCTTGGGGGGAGGTCCCGGAGGGAGCGAGGCGTCAGAGCTATAGATAGATATGGAAATATACTGGAGATCAACAAATAGTGGTCCAGTTGGGTACTGTACACCAAAAGGAATAATTCACAACATACTGCACAAATAAATACTGTACCGTAATGCATTGAACACAAGATGCTATACCTGTACTACACAAGGCTAAGTACAGTGTGGAAAAATGGATTGTTTTATAACAAAAATAATCAAATTGCAAAGAAATGCCAAGAAATAATGCATTGGTGAAAAAAAAACAGCCAGTAAAATTAATGGCAATGCCATAAAAATAAGGGAGAAAATTATTTAGGTGCCTGATTAAATGAAAAAAAACGAAAAACAAACATGCAATGTATAACAAAAGGGTACAGTACTACATCTCAACATTATCCTTTTGATATCCTGATGTTAGCAAAGATATGGCTGAGTAGTTATGATAATGTTAAGATATGAGAAATGACAACTGTGATGCATACTGTACTTCCTTTCATGTACAAAGAACATTTAAAAAATAAAATACAGTAAATGTTTTTAAAGAAAAGTCTGTAGTTATAATTGCAGTCGTTTTTTTAACAAAAGATTGAAAACACATCTGTTTGCTGGATACAACATGGATAATATGAACTGTCACTGGACACACACTAAAACAAGTCTTTTCTACATAATTTTAAGTATGCTTTTTATATGCCCATTTACCAGAACACTAGAACAAAACTATGCTGGCTCTGTTAACTACAAGGAAGGAAAAGGGATTAATAAGTACAAAATCTATTAGCTAATATATTGTATATTTTTGTCTTTTTCTAACTGTATTACCTGTATAATACTACATTATTCCATTCACCCTTTGCCGTTCTGAGCAGTCATCATTTTTTTATGTTGAAACTTGCTGATGACAGGTTTGTCTATCAAAAAAATATATAATTCATAATTAAATGTTTTCCCGCCCGTATTGTGTTTGATGACGGGCGCTTGGTGTAAAGTGTCGGGTGTAGACACTGCTTCCACCTTAAGTCTCCTCCCAAGCCAATCTCAAGTGTATCAAAGGTTTGTCAGAGTTATTTTTATCAATAGGGAGTAAAATATTTGCTTGTTGACTAACATTCTACTCACCACCTTTGCATTTTACTTTATGTTTATTATTGTTTTAAACATATGACACAGTACAAATACCATTCTTTAAAACAAGTCCAGAATCAGCTTCCTATGATTGTTAGTAAGTGGGCTAGAGGTGGTAGAATGAGAGCCTCTATATGTGAGAAGACACCCAGCACAAGATGAGGTGCTGTGTGCCACCCATTTCTAGTACACTTGTGTGACGGCAAAGGGTGAAAGTAGTTATCACAATTTCCACAATAGAGTCCATTAATAATGATTCTTATAGGAAGGGTTGGCATCACAAAATACCAGTTCAAAACTTCATCACTTGTTTGCTTGACATCCACACAAGCTTGGATAAATAAATGAATGTGGTACACTTCACACCATTCATGAAAATTATTCAACCTGGGGAATAACTCCTGACAATGTGTTACTCATGACAGCCATGTAATGACACCCCTACAGACCCAAGCACTCATATTTAATTCTTTAACAGTCTCTCCTCCTTTTATATCGCCTTAGTGCTTACTGTCCTTTCTTTCCATCCCCTTCTCCCTTGTCATACAGGTCTTTAAAGCCTAGTACAGTCTTCTTTCTTTCTCTTCAATTTTCTTAAACAATCAACCCTTCTCTTCCCTTTATGCACATATGTACATACACTTCAGTATTCTAATAGCTTTCCACTTCTCTCTGCTTTCCTCTTCTCAGAAAAGCTGGATGAAGTGTGTAGTGGTGCCATCTCGCCAGGCTGGGTCGTCTGCCACCTGTGACCGACAGAGGGGACAAGTGCGCTCTCTATCAAACCACTGCACCACACACGCCTCACAGAATATGTGCTTACACCGCAGAATTGTTGGTTGCTGGTAACAGTCATGGCAGATGGGACACAGGTTTCCAGATGCCTCCACCTGTGCTTTGCTCGGAGTGTGGCCATAGGTCTACCAAGGGAGAAAGTAGGAGGTAAATAGTGATAACATGTATAGCAACTTCTTTACAAAACTGAGAATACAACCATTGTGATGTTCCATAACTAACATGGTACAACTGCAGAGATAGACTGACACACAATTAAAACAGAAATAGGGTTAACCCTTAAACCACGGGTGATGACATAAATCGACACTAACATGTGTGGGTAACCGCGAGTGAGACATAAGTCGACTGTGCAGTTTTCAAATTTGTGTGCCCACTGACATACTTGATTAGGTTCACAACAGAGAGGTGTGTGCTTCAAAGCTCCCACAAGTCACACCAGCTTTGTCCAGCCACTGGCAGCCAGTGTAGGAATAGCTGCCACCTTGTGAAGATATATTTTCAGTGCTCCGCTTTTTTGCTAATTACCATATAATTATGTACGTAAAAACAACAGTGATGTTATATTTCATATTGCTGTGTTGAAAAATGTGATTCTGACACATTTTATGACAAAATCAGAGTGTGAAAAAGTACTGTACTTAGAATTGTCAGGAGAGTGTAAAAGTGTGTTTTGAATTATGGTCATTCTGAGCTGGCTACCCAGCCTACAGATGTTTATTTAGTTTTCACAAGTACATCAGGAGACAGCTAAGGGTTTGTAATTTAATATCATGTATAATTTATTCATGTAGGTTAAGTGGTTTACACGCTATTAGCCGTCAAAGGAGTTGTTTACGTTTTGAGTGCAAGGCAGGAAAATGGCCAATGGTTAGAGGGTTAAAGGTAGTGGTGCATTATATGAGTTGTTCCTTGAATTGGTATTAATATTAAGAAGTGCACTTTATACTTTGTTTAAATCAGTGGTTCTTAATCCCTGGGTCGCCATTTCATTGGGTCGCCAAGGGTTTGTAAAAAATAATAATAATTTTCCCATTAGTAATATATTATGATTATAATTGTTTATACTGTAAGTAGAATTCATGATGCAATAGTATAGGATTCTAAGCAGACCATGATTAAAGAAAGACTCAGAAAATTTATTTTGATAATTTTTCCACAGGAGTAAATCATTGTCTAATTATCCATTTTAATTTTATAGCAAGTATATGTTATTTGCTTATTTTCTTACGGATCACTGTTATTCAGATGTGCTACTTGTATTAATATATACCCCAGCATGTAATTTTGTTTCTGTAACACGTTTTTAGAAGCATAATCATATATATAAAGACAATTTATATGGGGGCTTGGGTCGCCATGCTTGATTTGGGCAAGATTTTGGGTTGCTGTCAAAAAAGGTTAAGAACCACTGGAACTTTAAATCAACCCACATTGCCATAGGGAAAAATATACTTCAAATAGGTTTTGGTAACTGTTGGGTTAATGTTGAAAGGACAGTACATGTACCTCTATATAGATTAAAGATAGGCAATTATATATAATATGCTTAGAACTGATATCTCTTCTGAAAACATTAGATCATAATAAGTTCAAAGTTTCTTAGTTTACCATGGTATAAATTGTTATCAACTCACCACACTGTTCATAAATTTGATGATGGATCCCTGGAAACACTTCATCTTGGCCACAACATCAGGACCCTTGCAGACCATATATGCTGCTGAGAGGAGCACACCCAACACTTTCTTAGGACCTGAATATCCCTCAAGAAGATAGGAGAGCCAAGGTTGTACTGGGGCCAGGCTACGGTACAACTGTGATCCCATTTCCACCACCAGGAAGTATTTGCCCTGTCATAAGTAGAATATCTTCAAGTTAGTTGTAGTAGTAGATATACAATAAAGATTCATAGTTGTTACAATATTTTGACAGAGAAAGATTCACACTTTAATCACTTAACTTGATTTTACTGAAACCTGTAAGAACCAATACTAAATTTTTGTATCAAACAGTTTGAAGAATCAGACAACTGTTATGGGAGTCCAGCTTTTCCTTAGAATTACTTATCAGTTACGGTACCACATTCCTATCAGGGCTAAAATTGAATAAGACAGTGTATAAGTCTAACCCTGTTTTGGTAGTGGAGAAGAGAGTGTGGCAACAGGGTGATGACAGCCTTCACTAGAACAGTGACTAGTTTAAGGACATAATCAGACACCAAAACCAGCCAAAATAGTTCTCCAACGCTCAGCCCATCATGATCTGGTGGTAGCAGCAGCACACTGCCATGAAGAAACAATGTATTATTATAGTAGAAAAAAAACCCTGTCACATGCGTACCTTATCTCTCTACAGCTAAAATTATTTATTCCCTCTGAGAACTCCCTGAAAGGTGTGGCAAGGGCAGAAGTGTTTTTATTGTCGAGCACGGGTGAGTTAAAACAATTTCTGTAATAAATTAAGTAGGCTATATTCGAAATCAGACAATATGTATGGATTAAATCCATACATATTACATTACATATTTGCATTAACTACCTTATCTGCCTCATTTACTATAATCATACCTGTAGAATAGCTTTTCTCCTTTGTATGAGTAGTAGAGGAGGAAGACAGCAGCAGGAAGGTTTATGAGGAGTGCCAGGAGTGGGCGAGCTGGACGGCGAGCATGCCGGGCCACAGCTGACTTCACTACTCTGTTGGCCCACAAAAACAACACACCAAGTCCCACCACAACCACTAGCCCTGAAAATAAAACACAACTTTTTTATTTTATCTACACTGTCTAAATTATTTTCTAACAATGACCCCACTAAAGGTTAGGTTTATATAGCCTCAGAGTTGGACCCATTGCTTGTTGAAGGTTCTGCACTGGTGCTAGAGCCTCCCTACCACTTGAGAAAAGGGAAATGGGGTATTGATGTTAATGAATGATGATTCTGTGTAAATTACAAAATTATAAGGAAAGTAATTTGCTAGGAAAAGCACATCTGAATACCTTCTCTAAACAGGAGGAAGCTAGAAAATGAAATAGACCAGTACTAGCAATGATGTTATTACTGTTACAATGTCCAACCAAATCTAAGTTTCATCGTTTTGCCAATGCTACTGTTTGTATGAATCTGTGCATTGTGTTATGCATATAAATGCTTATATAAATAGGACATAAATATTTTCAAAGGCTTAACAGTCCAAAAATGGGATTAAAATGAGGTGATAAAGAAAGATGAAATACACACCCAGGAAACACAAACTGTGATAAACTCACCTGGAAAGTGGTCAAAGACAAGTTTTGCCAGGATAATGAGAAGAAAGACAAGGTACTGCCAAGCCACCACCAGCCCACTACGGACCTCTGGGAACTGAATCAGCAATTCTGACATTGATTCACTTGCTGTCCTGAAGGATGGTAATTTTTTAATCATTACTGGTGGATGCCATATTAATGGTTAATTACCTACAAATTTAACTATATAGGCAAATTATGTGTTCTGAAACCCAAATTAGGTTACAAAGTTCTTGAGTGGTAAATAGATCAGAAATGTTATACATTCCTGTGATTCAAAACCCCTACAAATAAACTGGTATAACAGAATCCCTCAATGATAGCAAAGTACAGCTTTCGTAATTTTACAAACTGATAGGGATTTACAGAAGCAATGACAGTTACATCACTGCTCATCTTCTCACAAATTTATGTACATGTACTGTATTGACAAATATACTGTACAGTATGTACATATCACTTGTAACTTAGCTTCTTTTCATATATGCTATTGGGCCATCTCATAAGAAACAGCATAATCTCACAGCACATGACAGAATAATATTAGGAAGAGTCAAGATAAAAGGTTGAGGAAAGAGAGCTGAAGGATATATATGAATCAAGTCATGCTATAATTAATGCCAGTCATGGATGGTGTGACTTGTAATTGAGTAAATGTACTCAGAACAGCTTAGTTATCCAACTTAACTTTATATTTCAATATATCTAAGGATATGATCAAGATATAAGATAGCACTTGCTGCTATAATTTTGCACAAACTTACATTAACCAGTGTTAATCAGTTAATACAGACCGGTAATCAGATAGCATACAGGGAAGCACAACACCCTTTATCAATGGACAGGTTGCCAGGAATGTAAAGGTACAGTAACATGAAAATATCTCTGATTGTCCAGAAAACTGGTAATTATTGTTGTTCTCATTAATATTTAAGTAGTGTGGAGGGGATTAGATAGGAACATTACACAGGCCATGAAAATAACTTGGGGAAGCTTCCAAGTCACAAATAAAATATTCCATGGCACAGAATTTGGTCCTATATGATTACTGCCTCATACATAATACAGGTAGTACAGTATGTTAAATACTTTAAAAATAATTCTATAGTAATTCTAAAGATAATTATATAAGAATAAAGTAAGATTTTCTACAGTAGATCATTCACATTCAAAAAGCACATTTACCTGCTAGCTGTGGGGTCTTCTTCACTTGATGTGTTTGATGTGTTGCCTCCATGATCTGTTGTAGTGTTGGTGAGGCCTGAGGTGGTGGTGGTGGTAGAGGCAGTAGCAGATGGAAGCTGGGACGAGGCTGGCAAGGACTCTTGATGGGAAGTACTACTGGTACCAATGTGGATTGAGTTCAAAGGGGAAGACAAGTCATTATCAGTACCATCTCTGTTCCCATCACCACTGCTTAGGGATGATGTAAACTGGTCTGGAGTGTTACTGAGCTCTATGTTAATAACAACATTTTGGGTGTCATCAGTTTCTCTACTATTGTTAGGACTGGTACTGGGACGATGATGGTGGAGGCCAGGATGAGTAAAGGATTCACCTCTCTCTCCACCAATCAGAAGGTCACCCTCACTTTCATGATGCACTTCTCTGGACTGAGAGTTAAGTTGACGTTGATGCAGTCTGCAACACAACATCAAATTACTATCAATATTATCAATATTTTTCATGTAACTCAGCATATAAAGGCTACTCCAATGTGGAAGAATGAGCTACTTCATAAAATAATGCAAACAAGCTAAGAAGCATTTACATAATTTATTGTACTGGTAATGCATAAATTGGTGTTCACTACAGCCATATATACAAAGATACTGTACCTCTAAACACTAGTTTATGGGAAAGTAAAAGACTAACCTTCGGGCGTAGGTACTGAGTGTCCTCTGTCTGGTGTGAGTGACTAGTGGACGCAGGGATGTAAACACCTGCCTCAGTGTGTTGCTTTGTAGGCGACTTGTGAGGGCCAAAGGAAGCACAAATCTCCTTGACCTTCCTCCAGTTTCCTCTGTGGCAGGGATGGGTCTGCCATGCCCAGCCATTGCAACCTACAAAATGATTTGTTGATACATCTTCCTGCACTGACTGTACTTATGCCTCCTCTCAATATGACCCCCAGGGACAAAATATATATGGGTTTTCCAACTGTTTATTATGCAATTAATTCAATTTTAACATCCATTAATTACAGAAATATCTTGTTGTGGCATTAGGTCCTGCTAGTCTACCTTAGTCCAGATTTGGTTAGGTTAGGTTGGGTCAATTTCAAAAGTTGGGTCTGGTTTTCAATTTTGGAAATGAACTCTGTTACAGTACAAAAAAATTCATAAATTTCTGCATTTCCTTAATTTCACTTGACACAAAAACCAGTAGCAAAGTTTAAGATGAGCATGTTTTAATGGATAAACCATCATTTCCTATATCTATATGTTGAAATATGAGTGGTCTGGATTTAGACCATGTTTAATTCTCTTCCCTCAAGAAACTGAATTGAGGAAATTTATTTACTATATTGCTGTTCTATCTTATAATGGTACTGGTATAAATTAGTGGATAATGATGGTAGAAAAACGATCAGAAAGAAAGGCAATACTGTATAGTAAATATTTACCTAAAACAAGTATATAACATTAAATAGTTAGTGTTTATATATTCTAGAGTTAATTTAACCTAACCTGGACTTGGTAAACTACTGGGACCTAACCTGGGCAAACATAGGGCAGAAAATCAAACCAGGTCAAATTTCAAAATGGAAATGAAAAACAAATACTGTACAGCCTTTAACCAATATATAAAGTACAGTAAATTGGAAACTTACTTCATAAAAAAAAAAAAAAATAGCAAAAGCCAATTGTTTAGTACCATATCTTCCTTTTCTGTGGCTCTTCTTAACTATTAACACTGATTCCTCCAAACTATTCCCAGCAACAGGCTACAATTATAAAATACTGTAATGTGTCCGCCTGGTTCCTTTTCCTGGCAACTTTGGAGGAATCAAGGCACTCCAATGTACCAAAAGTATACTAATATTTTTTAACTAATAATGTTGCATCTGCCATAACCACCTGCCTGTTCTCTACTTCTACAAATATTTATAAATTTATTCCTATCTGTGCCTATCGTAACTAATTTTATTAATGTTACGTCTGCCACAACCACCTGCCTGTCTGGTCTGCCACTTATACAAACATACCGTACTGTAATTAATATTTTCCTATTTATGGCTATCATAACTTATTTTAATATTGTTACGTCTGCCACTTGTACAAACAATATTATACAAACATATTTTAGTATTAGTACAGAAGTACTCCGTTCACAATATTGTGTATTTTAGTATCATTAACCACTATTTTGGACCATTCTAAGACAGTTTTCATCTATGGTGTTTCTATCAGAGATGCCCCCGCGGGTTTCGGGATTGTATTCCAGTAGTTTGCTCAGGTTAGGTCCCGGTAGTCTGCTGCGATATAGGTTAAGTTAGGTCAGACTAATTTCCAAATTAACCATTTGAATATACCTTAATTTGGAGATCTAGCCCCCATGTTTGTATTGGCGGTGAAAATGGGTCATATCTCCGAGAAAGACCATAAATGAAAAGTGTGTTAGAATGGTCCAAAATAGTGGTTAATGATACTAAAATATACAATATAATGTACCCAATTCTTCTGTAAATTTACCAAATATTGTTACGTCTACCACTTGTACAAACATTAACACAAACATTACGGGAATAAATATTTTCCTATTTATGCCTATCTTAACTTATTTTACTTAATATTGTTAACTTATGTTACGTCTGCCACTTGTACAAACATTTATCAATATTTTCCTATTTATGGTTATCGTAATTTATTCATATCCCAATACTGTACACACTTTTAACAGTTAATTCAACAAACAGGAAGACTACATTAATAATTCAGATGTGCCAATATACTTATTAATAACATAAATAAATAATATAAATAAGATAATAACACCTAACTTACCAGATTGTAAACAAATGATGTGTCAGAGTCAGTGTTGCCAGGTCGTCAGTGTTGCCAGCAGATGATCCCCTCAGAGATCACTGGGTTACTTGACAAAATTACCCCAACATCAGAATTTTCCTTTTTTTCACCAACTTCAATATCAGAATTTCCCTTTTTACTTCAACTTCAACATCAGAATTTCTCTAACTTCAACAACATCGGAATTTCCATAACTTCAACAACATCACAATTTCCCAAATACAACATCAGAATTTCCTTTTTTAGTCGTCATCATATTTCGCCTGGTAGAAATTTCCCCATTTACTCTTTGTATAATTTACCCCATTGATACCTCGAATTCCCTTGAAATCCTGAGTACGAGACAGAATATTTCCAAATTAATAAATAGACAGTCAAGTTAAACCCAAGATCCAGATGTATCTGGATCTTGGTCAAACCTATAGGTTAGGTACACATATATGCACTAGAGACCCTATAGAAAGATCTTTCTAGAGGGTCTCTAATACGCACTAGCGACTTTTATCGCCGCCACTTGAGTTTACACACGAGCGATCTTTGTGGATGTGGCAGCCACTGAGCCACATCCTCATCAGTTCAACTTGAACTGTTCAGCACGCATCTCGTTCAGGTAGCATGCATTTGGAAAATGAGTCCAAAGTGTATTTTTTTGTTTAGGGCATCCAATAAAGTTGCCTGCGTGTTATATATGTTCCATTGTAACATATTTGTTTCATTTCTAAACCAGTCACAGCTATTAAAGTCGCAGCGACAAAGGATGCTTGTACGGGCAGTAGGCCTATATCTGCTGACAAATTATGATGCATTTTGTGTACACTGTATAGTGTATACAATACATTACATTAAAGGTAAGAGTTACAACTTTCTGCGGAGTATAATTTTATACATACCTTATTCTAATTGTTTTAATGGGAACAACAGCTAATTCGTACAAAAAAAAATCGCATATGTAAACAGCCAGGCAAATCTGTAGTAACAACATTTAACTTATCGATTACCAGTCCAACTTCCACCTTAGAAGTAGGCTAATATGTTGTTAGTATGAAACATGCCCGGGCCTATTATAGTTGGTGATTATAGATGGTATGAGGCAATGAACCGAATTGAACCTACTGTACACTGTCTGGTTTGGTGATGTTTACACTCTACAGTATCTTCATGTAACTATGGGCCGTATGCAAGAATACCATGGTGGTACGTGAACACTGTACCGATACCATATGACTTTGGATAAGTGGTATTGTGTCTAAAGAGTAAGTCATCGTACATGTAGCGAGTGCAATCTATCACCAACACCATATCATGTTCTTGTATTACAGCACTATTATATATTATAGACTTGACGTGTCGAGAGGAGTAAAGGAAATAGGAAGGACAAATACATCAAATACATACCTGATAATACTGGATACTCAATTGGACACTATATACTCTCACATCGGCAAATGTCAAATAATCAATGTCTTAACACACTCATCCCTGGATAGGATGATGATGTTGTCTGTGCCTTTTTGTGCTTTATTTCTGTAGCTTTCTGCTGGTCTTTTCTCTGTCACGAAGTAGATCTATAGCTTCAGTGTCTCATCGCAGTTTCTATCTCCGTTGTCATCACGTTATCTATCACAACTTTGGCATCCATGATTAACAACATCACCTTGTCACTAATTGTTATCTCTTGACAATGCAAAGGAAACTTTCAAAATAAAACCACCACCAATTTCATAAATACAAGAATTAAGGTCTGTCATCTGACGTCATAACTCCCATTCGAAAAAATAAAAAATGTATATATACAAGTGAAAGAAAATGTTATCATGCGAGTTATATTTTCGACGTATTGTATGCACATTTTTGTATAAGCAATTATAATGTTGTCTAGGGTGGGGTTTGGTTGGTGAGTATAGGCCTATATGCTCTGGGCCTTCTACTTTGTTGTATCCCTCTACAACAATAATTTTTTTCATATCAAATTAATTACCACAGGAGCTATAGTGACTTCCTAGATATCACTGAACCTTGATACTGTCTGACTGGTCTCAGGCTGGTGTATGTAGAACCATGTAGCTATATAGGGTACAAGGAGAGAGTGGGTGGAGGTAAAATGATGGTGGTAAATTTACTGATAACATTGATAAGATTAGCTATAGGTTATCTTCTTCACGTGACGTCTGACATGTGGTGTGCTGATGAAAAGAGGAAATCAAAACAAACCGATGGGAAAAGCCCGACTTTACCGGGAAGCGGATGGGGACGGCTGGCCATTCTTTAAATAAATTAGAATCACAAGACAAATCATCAGAGAATGGCCAGCTGTCCCCATCCGCTTCCGACTTACCGACGTGTTAATAAATATATAGTCATGTCAGGATAAAAAAGAAAGAATAATATTGGATAATAATATTTCCATACCAAACTTTTTCTCATTCCAAAATTTAATACACAATGGATACATACATACATTCACTTGTATTGGCCGTAGAATGAATGTTGTTTTACTACAAAATCACTGCTGTACAATTACTGAGCACTTTTTACAAAAACTTGCAAAATATCTTCACAATACCTGTATGAAAGAAAATGTTTGCAAAAGCATACAGTAACATTATACACTTCTCTCACCCACACTTTGATTCAATATACTGTATACTTGACTGTAATCAATATATACCAAGACCTTAATATTACACTAACATATTTAACACAGAACTATTACAGTATAGTATATCACTCAGTTAGTCTGTATGGAAAAACCTATTGTAGTCTTTAATGAGGGACTGAATATACACACATACATATACAGTACAGTATAGTATATCACTCAGTTAGTCTGTATGGAAAAACCTACTGTAGTCTTTAATGAGGGACTGAATACACACACATACATATACAGTACTGTACTGTATTATGTTTGTATTATATCAACGGTCTTACAAACATAAGACAATACTGTACTGTATACTAAATTGGTTTTGGACATTTGAACCTGTGAGCTTATGAGGGAAAAAATAACTATAAACATCATACTGTATAAATAACAAATTATGAACTGTGACAAATCTGAATGGAATGTTAACTATATAAACATCCATAACTATTTGTAGATACAGTATCATAAGCATGTACAGTAATACAAAAGGAAATGTACATTTTATTCTGTATTACATAATTATGACCCCTACAAACAACCATAGACATTGACATACTTCACGTTCTATCAAAAATCATTGCAATTAATATTTTGGCAACTGTACATAAACAAACTAGAGTTTGTGTAGGAGTACTGTACTACAGTACTGTATGTAAGTAGACAAAGTAGATGTTAACTCTGTCTGTCTCATAGAGTAATCTCTTGTTTTTTACTGTTGTTAATCTATGTCTAGTAAGTCCTCATTATCTACTTGATTTATAGGTGTGAGTTTATTGTACAGATTTATTATTAATTAACTATACAATACACTCCCATAACATCTGTGCAGCTAAATAAAGGCAATACAATACAATACTTTAATATTTTAACTCAGTCACTAACTTGCTGGAAACATCATAGGATCCCTCAATTAACCTCAATAATATCATATATATACATATACACACACATTAATTAATGGGTTAAAATATATTGGGTGGGTAGTCTGAATAATATCATACTGTACATACACACACACATATACACATTGGATGGGGAGGTTTGAAGACTACTGTACAGTAACCCATTCCCCCATAATGTGTCACAAAACAGGACCATCTAAAGCAGGGGTTCTCAAAGTGGTCCATGAATAGCCTGGGGGTCGATTGATGAATAGCCTAGGGTTGAAAAGGGGGTCGATTGATGAATAGCCTAGGGTTGGAAAGGGGTAGATTGATGAATAGCCTAGGGTTGGAAAGGGGGTCGATTGATGAATAGCCTAGGGTTGGAAGGGGGTCGATTGATGAATAGCTTAGGGGTCGATCAATGAATAGCCTATAATTATGTTGTAAAGAGAATTAAGTTGTATAATATATAGTATTTATTTTCTGTCTGTTCCATTTTCACCATAGGCCTACTGTATTTCTGTATGGATTTTTGTATGTATGTATTTCTACTGGTACTCATACATTTTAATTTTTTTTTTTTTTTTTTTTGCTTATAATATTATAAGTTAGAACTGTTAGGGGTCGACAGAATATATGAAACTTCATTATTGGTTTGACGAGCCAAAAAAGTTTGAGAATCCCTGCCAGCTGATGTCGAGGCAAGTAATGATGGTGTGTCTATTTTATGGTACAGCCTGGTGGAATGAATTACCTCTTAAAACTACCAACAATAAATATCATACTTTACATTCCATAAATATAATCCATTATAAAATATATCATTTTATAATTAATTAAATATTCATATTAATACTGATCATCTCACATCTCTATCAAGAAATTACTCTAAAAGGTGAATATCTGGTTGGTAATTTGGAATGTGATATGATTCCTCCAAAATATGTCAGGAAACAGACAATCTCAATGTTACTAATAGAGGATCTGTTTCATGGTATAGTTAGGAGGAATCAGTAGCCCTCCAACCTACTGTCAAGAAATCACTCTTAATTAAAAACTCTTCAATTCCATATACACTTATAATTATATACCAAAAGTTTATTATTTGTTAAAGGATAAATCTCTTGTTAGTAATATACAATACAGGGCTATTGATTCATCTGTAACAAACATTATCAATCAACCAAATAAGTCAAAATTCAGAAATTGATCTACAGTATTTAAATTGTTGTTGTAGCCACGGGGAATGGAACCCCAGACCAAAGAAATATCAGGCACTAGTGTTTCTACCAGTTAACCATAAGAATATTATTATTCACTGGCCTGGCTTTGGAATATTGCCTTTAACTCATATCCAATCTATGCCTGTAAACAGATTACCTCAGTACAGTACACAAGTAGGGAATCTGTTTAGTAGCCAATGTTTACATAAATCAGTAGCCCTTGGTAGTCCTACAGAGACACTTTGGTTTCTCCAAGTGTGGTCAACAAATAAACAAACAAACACCCATAATGAGGAAGGCTGTTTCTTATATAATCACACACTCAGGGGGAAATTTATGAATACACTTTTTTGTACAATGCAGTATTTTGATTCCTCCAAAGTACAGTATGTATGCCAGGAAACAGGACCAGATGAACAAAAATAATGGTAGCCTGTTGCCTCAAAAAGTTTGGAGGAATCCTTTGCTCCGGATTTACCAAAGGTGTATTACCCTCTTTAATTAAGGAGGAAGTAAGTAGAGTGTTGGTGGTGATTCTGGAACAATTAATTCCTCCAATCTATTCCAAGCAACAGTTACACCATTATTTTTGCTGTTGTGGTGCTGTTTCCTGACATACTTTGGAGGACTCAAGACACTCCAATGTAACAAGAGTGAATGACCACCTTAATTAATCTCACCACCAACACCATCAATGCTTTTTGAACTGTTACCCTCAACGGAAGCACTTATACTCCCCTGCTAGATCATAATGAGTTAATAATAATAATAATATTATTATTATTATTATTATCAGTATTATTATTATCATCATTCCTTTGGTCGTGTACATTGCAGGAGGAATCAAGGCACTCCTATGTACCTTCCCACACACACACCCTCAAAGCTAAAATAAAAAGTGTTACCATTCTTTTACATTGAAACTGAACATAAACTTGCCATAATTATCACAATGTCTAGGCATCACATGGAATATAACAATTATATAATACTGTACACAATTATACAGTCAGTCCTTCATAATAAAATGATTAAAATTAACAATATAATATTACATTGTATATCCCTTTAATTAAGACAGGTTTAGTAAATCACTTATATAATATATATATATATATATACAGCAGGCCCTTATATAAAATGATTAAATTTAACACATAATATTATATAATTTTAAGACATGTTCAGTAAATGACTTAGTGTACAGTACAGTATTGGTAATGAATAACACAAGACTGGGATAAACATTAGTTGTTCTTCAATATGAGACTGATGAGTGTAAAATATAGTTAGTGGTGGATACAAGTATTTTATTCATTGGATATCAAGGCTATATTCTACTCTACTGTATGTAAATCATTTCAATATTCAAGACCATAATAATGATGATGTGTAAAGTATTATTCTATTTTCCACATATTTTTTAAAAACATATTGTATATATATATACTGTACAGTTGCCAAAAAAGGCATTGCGACAAATCTTAATAGAACTTTAACCCTAGTAATATCCACAACTACTGTATTTGTATGGACTATAAGCATGTATAACAGAAGGAAATACTGTATACATATCCTTCTGTAATACATACTTATAATATAGCATGTATAACAGAAGAAAATATACATATCCTTCTGTAATACATACTTATAATATAGCATGTATAACAGAAGGAAATACATGTATACATATCCTTCTGTAATACATACTTATAATCCCTACAAACAACTATGGACATTAATATATTTAATGTTGTATCAATAGTTGTCACAGTACCTTTTTTGGCAACTGTACATGTATACAGGTATATACTGTATACTGTATATATTTTTTTTGCTTGCAAGAAACCGAGTAATAAATATATTAGTAAAGCCTAAAGCATTGCACTTCTTGACTGATTCTCTACTTCTTCCTGAACAAAAAAGTAACATTAATAAGGGAAGTAATTTTTTGTGGTCAAATTTGGAGTCAATGTAGATCTTCAAACTCAAGCTAATAAAACACACACATCCTCTGTATAATTCCATATGAAAGAGTTCTGTTTCCTGTCATAGTTTGAAGGAATCAGTAGCCTTCTGATTTTCCATAATAGGTTACTCCCCTTAATTAAGGACCCTGTGATTGTTTATGAAAATTGGAGGCTTCTGATTTCCCCCAAACCACACCACAAAACACGCCTCTTCCCTATACGTGTGTGTGTGTGTGTTTGTTTCATGGCAATATTTGAAGGACTCATTTACCTCCAATTTTCTGACTACATCACACACAGGGTGCCATAATTTGTCACAACATTGATTTATTCAGTAATTTTTAATAGATTAGTGAAACATGAAAGGTTAACTCCTTCTCCTTTCTTATCATTTACAGTAAGTAATAAATATTTGAGTCAAAAGATAAAGGTTTACTTAACTCTTTCTTTCTTTATCAAACCTGTGATATTTCTGGCTTCATTGAATGTTGAGTAAATAAATATATATCACCTTCATTCATCTTTGTACAACAATATAAAAAATATATATATGGTGTATATATGTATGTATGGCCTGGGAAATATTTAAATAGACAAAAATATGAGTAATGGGTTAGGTTGTTTTTCTTTTTAATTATATGGTTAATGGAATGGTATATTTTTGGTACATACATACATTGGAGCACCTTGATTCCTCCAAAGTATGTCAGGAAACAGGACCACGTGAACAAAAATAATGGTGTTTGTTCTGTTGCTTGGAATTATATGGAAAGGAAAACAAAATATTGGCCTTTTGTGGCTTGGAATAGTTTGGAGGAATAATTTTCTCCAGATTTTCCACTAACACAGTATTCCTAACTACTGTATGTGGAGGGTTTTGCAGGAGATTATTTCCTCCAAAATATATGCTACAAATCATTGGAGCAAACTGAATCCTGCAGACTTGCCACAAAATACTAAACCCAGAATAAGTGGTCAGTATTTTAGCACTGTTTGGAGGAACCTGCAGCCTCCTACTTAATTCCTAATAACATAACTATTTTATTATTATATTATTATTATTATTAAGGGTCAATCTGGAGCAATTGATTCCTCCATACATACATACATACTGTACATACATACATGCATACTTAACTATTGCAGGCAACAGACCACCATTAATTATTAACCTGCTTTTGTTTCCTCCATACATACATACATACATACTTACATACTTAACTATTGCAGGCAACAGACCGCCATTATTTATTATTGTTAACCTGCTTCTGTTTCCTGGCATATAGTGGAGGAATCAAGGCACTCCAATCTAACCCAAAAGTATACTATCCTCTTAATTAACTTCTATACTCCAAATATACTCCAAATATACTTTACTTTATATATATAATGTGAGTAAAGTACATGAATTATACTTTTAAGGGATGATTCTCATGTTGGTAAATTGGAAGGCTACTGATTCCTCCTAACTACTGTATGTCAGAAAACACACAGCCTCAGTGGTACTGTACTAATAGGGAATCTGTTTTGTAATAGTGTTTGGAGGAATCAGAAACCTTCCTATTCACCAACAAAAGAATATCCCCCTTAAAGAAACTTGTGATGTTGTTGTTGTTATTGTTATTGGCATGTTGGTGACTACTAATTCCTCCAAAGTCACCCATGCAACAGACTTGATAGATACAGTACCGGGTATACTGTTTTGTGGCACAGAGTTTGGGGGAAACAGTAGCCTACAATTTACCTTGTACAATAAGTATAATTATATGCTATTAATTCTACTCATCTCTTAATTAATCAAGGTAAAGCCACAATCTCATTTATCATAACATTCATCTGAAGTATACAAAATAATTAACACTTATAATACATAACAGCTGCATCCTGAATAATTACAAAAAAAGATCTATGTACTGTACTATACTGTACTATACTAACTAACACACGTTTCTATATTACAGGACTAGACAGCGATATAGTCAACAAATTGGAGACTACTGATTCATTCAAACTATGTCATAAAACTCTTCATTGGAGACTACTGATTCATTCAAACTATGTCACAAAACTCTTCACTTCTGCTGAGACAATTGCTTTTCTCTTTCTGAATATGTTAAGTGGAATCAGAAGCTTTATAAAAATTCACTGACATCTCACCTAGCTTCTCTAAAGTGTTTGTAATGTTACTGGCAAACTACAAACAATCGATACCTCCAAACCGTACCACAAACATTTTGAAATCAATAACCTCCAATTTGCCTTCAATATCTTACTATGTACTGTACTCCATTTTAAGTATTCTTAATCACTTCACCGGCAAGCACTGATGTCAATTTAGCTTAATTAATCACATTCAAACAGCCTATATTTCTCATACATATTTATAGGAACATTTTTGGCATTTATATCAAAATTTTGGGTGTTTGAAGGAAATTTTAGGTGTTTATATAAAAAAAATCAGTATTTATATGAAATAATAACAATAATAATAAAAAGAAAATTGCTGTACTTACAAACATTGGAAACCTAAAACTGAGGCTGTACACAAATGGTTAAACTGGCAACCGTAGCCTGGGTAACTCCGACTCACTCCAACTCAGGGTTGTCACATGTCCACTCACTGAGGGAGAAACAAAACAGTAAATGAAATGTAACACCATAGACTGTGTGTGCAAGAATAATTAAGGTGGAAATAATAATGATGTTCTCTCTTTATATAATACTGTATCTATAAATGGAATGAAAGGTGGAAATAATAATGATGCTCTTCTCTTTGTATAATATATAAATGGAATGTAAAGTGGAAATAATAATGATGTTCTCTGTTTGTCTAGTATATAAATGGAATAAAATACCATGGATTGTGTGTGGAAGAATAATTAAAGGTGGAAATAATAATGATACTGTAATCTCTCTTTGTTTAATATATATAAATGGAATGTAAAGTGGAAATAATAATGATACTCTCTCTTTGTGTAATATATATACAGTACTGTAAATGGAATGATAATCACAAGCAGAATGGAAACACTTTGGCGTGTGGAATGTGATGGTAAATAATTATATAAGGTTATCTGTTAGTGTAATCTTTAATGAAACTATGGACCAATGAGGCTCTAACTTAGTGTCACATAGACTCAGTACAGTTGTCATGTTTCTCTGTCACATAATATTATAACCATCAGTGTCATGTTACAGTGTTGCCATCACATATTATAACCATCAGTGTTATGTTACAGTGTTGCCACCACATAATATATACTATAGTTTGTGTACCAGTTTTGTTTATGTTTCCTAGCATACTGTGGGGGAATAAAGATACTCCAATGTACCAATAATGTATTAGCCCATTAATTAAGAGTAAAATAAGTACAGTATTGTAGTAAACTTTCTCTTACTTGTCATATCACCTTCTTGTTTGTTGTGTCATTCTGGCCTCCTGAAATATAACAACACATCTCATTTATTTATTCAATTTAATGAAGTTTTGTAATGAATTAAGAGAGTTGATGACTGCTGTGGGTAAATTGGAGGACATCTGATCCTCCAAACTATGCCTCAAAACAGATTCTCCATTAATACCATTATTAAGGTCATCTGTTTTCTGGCATAGTTAGGAAGAATAAATAAGTAGCCTTCCAATTTACCAAAAACAGAGATTTAACTGTCGTGGAGAAACCGGAAGGCAACAGATTCCTCCAGATTATGCCAAGAAACAGACTACAATAACACTTGAGAGATCTGTTATGCTGTAGGAATAATTTGAAGGAATCAGTAGCCACCAACAAAATATAATATATCAACAACAAATGACTCCTTCAAGGGGGAAGAAGTTTTGTGTTGGTAAATCTGGAGTAACTGAATCCTCCAAACTATTTTTCCAAGCAACAACAGAACACCATTATTTATTATCTTCTGGTCCTGTTTCCTGGCATACTTTGGAGGAATCAAGACACTCCAATGTAACAAAAAAGAATTACCACCTTAATTAAAGGGAGATTATCTTAGTGATGAACTGAAGGACTATTAGGGGGGTGTAGGAATAAGGGGACAGCCTTGGTGGGGGTTAGGGGGGTGTAGGAATAAGGGGACAGTCTTGGTGGGGGTTAGGGGGGTGTAGGAATAAGGGGACAGCCTTGGTGGGGGTTAGGGGGGTGTAGGAATAAGGGGACAGCCTTGGTGGGGGTTTAAGGGGTGTAGGAATAAGGGGACAGCCTTGGTGGGGGTTAGGGGGGTGTAGGAATAAGGGGGTTGGTGTGTTGGTTTACTCACCTCTCAGCAGAGCTTTGTCTGGTAACAGAAGGTGTAGAGGTGGAGGTGGAGGTACTGATCTTCCTTTCCTGTTGGTAACATTACATATTAATTATCATAATTGATCCTTGATAAAACACTCACATATTTAATTAAGGGGGTGTGGAGTAGGGAACAGGCTTGGGGGGGACTGGGGGGTGCGGGAATAGGGGGACAGGCTTCGGGTGGGTAGGAAGCCTGTTCCCTTATTCCCGCAACCCCCTAACCCTCCCAAAAAAAACCCAAGCCTGTCCCCCTACTCCCACACTCTCTTAAATGGAGAGATGATTCTTCTTTTGTTGGTGAATTTGGAAGGTCTCTCGAGTCCTCCAAACTATTCAACAAAACACATTTTCTATTAGGACCATTGAAGGTGTGATCTGTTTTGTGGTACAGTATAGTTAGGAGGAATCAAATAGCCCTTCAATTCAATGTCCCTTTAACATTGATAGTCAGTGTAGTAATGAATAACAGAAGCCAGGGACAACCTACGTAATGAAGTTGTATATTATAATGAAATGAGGAATATATATTATATATATCAAGGGTTTACGGTACAAACCTCAATATTATGTACAGTGGTAAACTTAGCTTTATTTCTACACCTGATAATATGTACAATTTGCCACAAGAATTAGTACTGTACACACACTGTTGTTTTTAAGAGTTTACTACATACAGAAAATAAATATAAGACTACATAACTGCTGTATAACATTATTATTAATATCTTGATAGACCAATCGTTGCAGTACTTCCAGAATAATGACCTCTCTTTCCATATAGCCTGTGTAAAAATTCTTGTGGCTAACTGTACTTTTAGCATTACAGTTCTGTCAAACTTATTATGATAACACAGAATATATATATATACAGAAATATTTAGTAGCACTTCTTTTGCTCCAAAAAGTGCAGACAAACCAACATAGGAAATAATAATATATACAGTACACTAAAGAGTTTGACCTTAATGAGAGTGACGGGTGGAGGGAGAGAAGTGTGGTCTGGCAGAGTGGGTGTAGGTGGAGTATTGGCCAGCTTCAGACACTCCTCCAGGGTACCAATGAAGGTCTCACAAGTGGCAGATAACAGACTACTTGCCTCGTCCAACCTCTGCAAACACAACAACATCGTCTCTTGATGTACAAAACACTTAAGCCGTGTGCCAATACCTGTACTGTACATCCAAACTATGTCCGTGTAAACAAATGATGGTTTACTCTACCAATGATAAGTCATGATGGAAATTAATTATTAATATCTTGGCAAGTTTCGGCTTTGACCTTCTATTAAATTGAAGACTCGAGCGCCATTATATTCCACCTAATTGGAAGAACTGGCACTTCTGACAAACCAATAACCAGATTATAATAATAATAATAATAATAATTATTATTATTATTACCATTATTATTATTATTATTATTATCATAGATAGATAGCTAGATTATTATCATTATTATTACCATTATTATTACTGTATCATAGATAGATAGTATATAGATTATTACCATTATTATTACCATTATTATTATTATTATTATTACACTAGGTAATCAGTACACACCTCTAGGTCTGGTCCATCTGGGTTACTGGCTGCTGTCTTAATGTTATACACTTGCTTCATAAGGAGGTCACATGTTAACCTCAACTCAGACTTCTTGGCTCTCACTACATCTGCCTCTTGTTGGTGGTCTGTCCAGGTGAAGAGATGACAATGTTGGTGGTTAATTAAGGTGAGATTATAGTGTTGGTTAAGTGGAAGGACTTTGATTCCTCCAAACTATGTCATATATATATATATACAGTAGCTAGGAGAAATTAGTATCCTTCTACTTTGCCAACATGAGAATCTACCCTTAACAATTCAGTTTAAAAAAATTGATAAATATAAATAAATAAATATAGTAGTACCGTATAAAAAGTATAAAATAATGCACCCTTTATTTTTGTTTTCCCTCTATTGCTTTCTCCTATTATCGTTCCCTAGTTAGTCTCCTTTCACTCATTCCACCTTCATTAATTAAAAATATAAAAATACAAAGAAAACAAAACAAAAAACAACAAAGCAGATGATCAGCAGCCCAAGAACAAAATAAAAAGGGCAAAGAAATATATGCAAATGTATTAAAGCTTTATTACCAAACACCATTGACTTGTTTGAATGAATAAATGTGTTTGTATAAAAGTAGAAATACGGTAGGCTAAACTGTATCTTTGTAATACTGTACTGTAGTGATACATGATAAATACTGAAGGGTTAGCATGGCACCACAAACACACAATATACTGTATATTCATTACACAATATCAACTTTCACAAATGCACAGTAACATTCACACATAAATGGAAATATGTACAGTACAATAAAAAAAAATTCACACACAATCACACATTGTACTGTATACTGTACTGTACACACAAAAATAGTACTGTACTCTGTGGAAAGAAATTAATAAATAGCTTTCCAAACTGGGGAATTTTTTGTTGACGTGTGGTTAGTTGTGGAATGATGTGGCAGCATCAGTAATAATTCTAAAGAAATAATTGAAACAGTAGTAATAGAAGTAATAGAAGGTCAAAGGAAATACACATACACATACACATACACACACAACCATGTATTAACCCCAGGATTTACCTTCATATGGCACACACATACACACATACATTAACCCCAGGATTTACCTTCATATGGCCTTCTCGTAGAAATGAAGGAATATAAATTATCCCTGTTAGAAAAAGAAAGCCAGTTCATACAGCATAGTATAAAAATACATACAGTATATATATACTGTACATGTCAAAAATAAAAACAAGAAAATGAAAGTGCTAGATTAAGCAAAACAGAATAAACAGTACTTTAATATACACTGAGAATCCCATCCAATTAACCATATCCTATAAACTATTCCAAGAAACAGACTATCTTAATATATATAGTTGATTTGATTTGTTTCTCTATGCCCAGATTACCAGATTAGCAGGCCAGTTTTAATAATGAGATAAAACTATGTTGCCCACTCCAGGATTATTGGTCCATGTTGTCTATATATATTATATTATCCAAAGTAATAAAAGACTGAGTACAGAAATGAGTCAGTCTTATATGTACGGTAGGTAGTGAATGCTATAATCTGAAGCAATAAGAACTGCATTAAAGTAACTACACAAACACCAGAAAATATCAAACACTTCTCTCTAAACTGAACTGGTCCAGCCCTCCCCTCCCCCTCATGTTTCTCTCCTTTACATACTCTTCCACTCTGTTCTGCCATCTAACTGGTGGTCTGCCTCTCACACCACGTCCCACAACTTCACTTCCATATCCAACACTACATAATTATTACCCTCAGTCACTCATTGAAGACCAACAATGTTTTCTTCACAGACTTCTGTTATTTATTTATTCCCATCCACACTATGGGATATACTGTACTAACCAAGTGTCAAATGGAAAGTGTTCATTGTATATCAAGGACATAGAGTAGAGTATACCTTTAATTGTATATCATGGACATAGTGTACGGTATACCTTTCACTGTACAGTATATTGATGACATAGAGTAGATTAGAGTATACCTTTTTCAGGCCTGGGTTGTGGGACAGCAGGAGGCAAGCCGGCCTTGGCACTACCCAGAGCTACCAACCAGGCATGACGTTCATGAGGGGAGGGAGCCTTGAGGTAAAAGTGTTGCTCACAGGGAATGACCACATCCACCCTCAGTGTGTCCGTTGGATGAACTGTATGTAACAACAACAATTACACATCACAACACTATGTTACTCTATATATATATAACATAATAATTGCAATGATTTATACAGTACAGTATTAGATTATTTGACTTAGTTGTACAGAATTATACACAACATAATAATTGAAATTATTAATACAGTATTCATTTTATTAGTATTTGGTTCAGTGGTATTGTAGTATGATTTCATTGTGTTAAGTGGTACAATACTGTTAATAGATTAGGTTAAGTGGTATTGTAGTATGATTTCATTGTGTTAAGTGATACAGTACTGTACTATAGTATGATTTCATTGTGTTAAGTTCAAGTTCAAGTAAAGAGGTCCCACAGAAGGCTGCTCATGGGCAGCATAATATGTGGGGGTTGTGTGGGGGATTTAGGGATCCAGGGTAGAATTAGGAAGGGGGTTAGGATGAGGATGGATTGGGTCAGGGACTGTGGGTTGAGGATTAGGATTGGGGAGGTAATGATTGGTGATCCTATTTCTAAACATGTCAAGAGTGGGGCTATTAACTATATAAGATGGGAGATGATTCCACTCTTGGATGCTGCAGGGTAAGAATGAGTGCCTAAATATATCAGTGCTTGTCTGGTATGTATGGTATTTTAAGCTGTGGCTGCCTCTAATAGATTGTATACTTGTAGGGTGTAGATATGTGTCTTTCTCTATGTCAAAACTTGTTTGTGAATTTGTATATCATCTGTTGTCTGTGTATCTGTCTTCGTGTTGCCAATGGGTCTAGTTTTGTGTCTTGTTTAAGCAAAGTGACTGATGTAGTGTGTCTATTATCACGTCTGGCCCATCTTGCAGTTTTATTTTGTATGGACTCTAATTTATTGATATTATTGTAAGTGTGTGGGTCCCAGACGGTGTCGCTATACTCTAAGTGTGGCCGAACGAATGTATTATAAGCAATAATTTTGATGTCTGTGTTACACCTGCTGAGGCTCCTGGGCAAGAACACCAGGACCCTACTAGCTTTGGCCCTGATGCTACCTATGTGTGTGTGTGTTCCACCTCATGTCCGCTGAGATGTGGACACCCAAGTATTTGTGGGAAGT
>JAWZYT010005902.1:52500-57467 GCA_034508575.1 Petrolisthes manimaculis | reverse complement strand
ACACTTTTTTTATATACCTAACATTCTCGCGTTTCTGAATGTGGCGAGTATCAGTGAGACATTGGAAGTGACATGCAGGACATTAACCTCTATAATGTATACTCTCCAAAAGGCCACGTATCATTCATATACACAACTGCATGGTCAACTCTCAAACACAATACCTCCATCAGTCTATCCTTCCCTCATTACCACAATTTATGCTCCTTCAAACGTAATGTGTCTATCTAGGCATCTCGAACGAAAAGGGAAATGATTTTAGACCTATATATCTCACTTGTTTGGTTTCGCAGATGGGGACAAAAATTGTGGTCCCTCAGCCTTTAAAATCCTCATCATTCTCAATATAGAATAAAAAAAAATTAATATATATAAGGTACTCCCATGATGAACGATAGAAAGGGGTCCCATAACACAACCAATAAATATTAGTTCAATGTTATATATCTTCGTTGTTTGGGTTGATTGGTTGGTTGGTGGTGGTGGAGGGAGAGAGCCAGAACAATGAATAACCCAACCAATATATATCTTTGTTATATATCCTCATTGGTTGGTTGGGTTGGTTGGTTGGTTGGTTGGTGGTGGAGGGAGAGAGCCAGACTGATGAATAAATATTAGTTCCTTGTTATATATCTTCATTGGTTGGTTGGTTGGTTGGTTGGTTGGTGGTGGAGGGAGAGAGAGCCAGACTGATGAATAATAACCCATGACACAGAGAGGGTTGGTGGTGGATATATTATTATGAAATATTTCCACGTGGAGTGGCCCCCCATTATGAGGTGTGAGGAAGGGGAGATTCAAGTGAGATCTTCCCTTTAAGCCTTTTCCTCCCTCACACCTTCACGTTCCAACACACACACACACACACACACACACACACACACACAAACGTAAATACATAAATATACAAACACACACACACCACACACACACAAGCGGAAATACATAAATATACAAACACAAACGGACTACAAACACACACAGCTGCTTCCACAATTACACACACACACACACACACACACACACACACACACACACACAGCAATCCTCTTTCCTTCTAATTACCTCAACACCGTCTTCAATATGTATACCTATTCTATTATGCCAACAAGTTTCTCTCTGTGGAATTAAATCATTAGGTTAATCACAACACAACTATGAAACACACCATTTGATCATTAAATAACTATTACCACTACATTATTTTCAGTGTTGGTAAATTTGGAGCAACTGAATCCTCCAAACTATTCCAAGCAACAAACCACCATTCTTATTTGTTGATAATTATGGTCCTGTTTCCTGGCATACTTTGGGGGAATGAAGGAACCTCAAAATACCACATACATAATAATAATAAAATAATAATAATAATATACTAATTCCTTAATGTTTGTAATGTATGTAAATTTATCACGACCACCAGCAGTTCCGTCTCTCTAAGTTTTTTTATTTATTTTTTATTCTTTTTAATGTGTGTGTATAAATGAGTGAGTGTTTGAATTGACCTTTATATACAGAGGACACCTGTTATCAAATGTATAGAGAGCTCTTTGTGTCTGTATGCCTTTAATTAATGAGTCTGGGTATAGTCATTTTATTAAACCAAATTGAACTGTATTGCAACGCCACTGAATATTACCCAGACACGACATGTCCTCGCTGTAAATGTAACCCAGATTTATTATAATGATTTCAATATGGAATGGAATGTGGTGAAAGTTAGGAGAGAAGGGTTTTGGTGGTGATGGTGAGAAAAGGAGGAGGAGGAGGAGGAGGAGGAGGAGGAGGAGGAGGAGGAGGAGGAGGAGGAGGAGGAGGAGGAGGAGGAGGAGGAGGAGGAGGAGGAGGAGGAGGAGGAGGAGGAGGAGGAGGAGGAGGAGGAGGAGGAGGAGGAGGAGGAAGGGAAGGGGGAGCAGGAGGAGGAGGAGGAGGAGGAGGAGGAGGAGGAGGAGGAGGAAGGGAAGGGGGAGCAGGAGGAGGAGGAGGAGGAGGAGGAGGGGTGATGACAACAGCCCAGAAAAAATAAATAAAAAAGAAGATTAATGATAGGTGTAACGTGAATTATGGCAGGGCGACACACACACACACACACACACACACACACACACACACACACACATACACATTCACTCACACACACACACACACACACACACGGAATGGTTTACAAATAATATTACTGGTCACAATTTCCCTTTCAGAACGATATTTGCGGGAAAGTCGAAGGCTAAATTAATGTTGTATTCGATGAGATATCAATAAATTAGTAACTTCTATAAATTCTTCACCTTTAGATAGAACGAGAGAGAAGGACAACAGAGGAAACTACACAAAAATTTACTCCCTGGGACAAAACTAACAACAATATGTATATACTTATTATAATCCACGATAACAGAACGCAAAATAAAGTGTACCGCGGAAAGTTGGCTAAATGTTTATCAACCTTATTCTAACAGGACGAGAAACAAGGTCTACTGGAGGCGAAGTACGTGAGTGAGGCGGGTGAGATCACGGGGATATACCAGACCACCAACAACACCAACAACATCAACACCAGAAGCAGCAGCAGCGGTGGCAGTAGAAAATTGGGGCCTGGCAGTGGTAGGTCCTCAGCCAGCTCAGGTTCCACACAACGCACCAGTCGTTCTGCCAGTAAGAGGAGTTCAGTGGCCAGCTACAGGGAAACTACTAATAAAGAAGGTAATAAGAAAGAGCCAGTACGATGAGACAGCCGATAGATTAGTCAAGTCACTATTTTGAAGGCAGTCAACTTTATTATGAAAAATATAACGTACCTTCCTGTGATTCCTTTCCTTTTGCAATCGCGCGTTTGACATGTGGATAGACCAATTTTGCTCAAGGACGTGGGTGATGTAAAACTGAACACTGGGGGGTTACTAAAATGATGAGAATATAATTGTTTTGATCGTCTGCAGGAGTGTATGACTTGTGGGGTCCTCGAAGTCGCTCACTAAGCCTCAGTAGTAGTAGCAGTGGCAGCAGTGATGAGGTAAGGAACTGCATGTCTACTCTTCTAACACTTGACAAATGGGTAGTAATGACACACCAAGACTCACAACAATCAAAGACCCTGATACTCCAACGAAAAAGCCATAATATCCCTGGTTTTGTTAAGGACCCTGTGATCGTGTATGAAAATTGGAGGTTTCTGATTCCTCCTGACTATGCCACGAAACACACTCCTTCTACTAAGGTGGTGTTTCGTAGCAATGTTTGAAGGATTTATTTACCTCCAATTTTCTGACTACATCACAGGGTCCTTAAAGTTGTTCTCTTGGGACTATTTTACAGTACTGACTCCTTTGACCACAGATACAGAGGGGGAAGAATAATGTCCAAGTCCTGGAAAGCCCGTGGATGGAGACAGACAGTGGGGAGAGGTTCATTAAGGATGAGTAATGTATTCTGAGCTGGGAACACACACACACACACACATTGATAAGACACTCGTTTTCACACCCACACACACACACACACATACACACACAGGGCAGTGGTACCGTAACGTATCAGACTGTATCTAACAGGATTTCCTCCAATTCGTCCCCTTCTATACCCACAACCACACTCTAACTCTTGCCCTCTTGACTGTCCCTTCTATACACAACCACACCCTAACTCTTGCCCTCTTGACTGTCCCTTCTACACACAACCACAACCTAACTCTTGCCCTCTTGACTGTCCCTTCTACACACAACCACAACCTAACTCTTGCCCTCTTGACTGTCCCTTCTACACACAACCACACCCTAACTCTTACCCTCGTGACTGTCCCTTCTACACACAACCACACCCTAACTCTTGCCTTCCTGACTGTCCCTTCTACACACAACCACACCCTAACTCTTGCCTTCCTGACTGTCCTTTCTTCTCCTACAGGTGTTCAGTCGTACCAGCAGTTCCTCCATCTCGACCCACTGCCACGACATCACCACTGACCCGCCAGAGGACCGCATGGCACTCTTCAAACTCACTATGGCTACGATCCTCTCACTTATATTTATGGTTTGTTTTTTCCTTCGTTAATTAAAGGAGTAATGATATACTTTTGGTACATTGGAGAGCCTTGATTCCTTCTCTTCCCTCTCCCTCCTCCCAGCTACCAAACCTAAATCATCCCCTCCTCTTTAACTCCCTTTTAACCACTTCCCTATATACGTAGCCTACCCAATCCATCTTATCCCCTCTCTGTCATTCCCTACCTAATCTTCTCTTCCCTTTCCTACCTAACCAACCCAATCCATCCTATCCCCTCCCTGTCATTCCCTACATAATCTTCTCTTCCCTCTCCTACCTAACCTACCCAATCCATCCTATCCCCTCTCTGCCATTCCCTACCTAATGTTCTCTTCCCTTCCCTTCAGCTGCTTGAGTACGTGGGTGGATATTATTCATCAAGTCTGGCTGTTCTGTCTGATGCTGGTCACCTCCTCAGCGACTTCTGCGGTTTCCTCGTGTCCCTGGTGGCCCTCTGTCTCATGCGGCGCCCTCCCTCAGCCTCCATGAGTTTCGGGTATTACAGAGCAGGTATGGACGTGAGGTGTTTTGGTTGGTGGTGGTGTTGTTGCTGATTTTTTTTTTTTTTTTTTTTTTTTTTTTTTTTTTGTGTGTGTGTGTGTGTGTTTTGGGGAAGGGGGGCTACATATTTCCCCAAAGTGCCATAAAAACGGGTACTTGAATAATATAATCTGTGTCATGGTACACACACACACACACACACACACACACACACACACACACACACACACACGTTAACGTTACGCCTTCCACTACTATAACTACTTCCACCACTACCAATACCACCACCACCAACACCACTACGACTACTACCAACAACACTACTACAACCATAAACACCACCACCATGACTACCAACACCACCACTACCACAATCATCAACACCACCACCACCAATAACAACAACACCACCAACAACAACACCA
>JAWZYT010005902.1:20000-42500 GCA_034508575.1 Petrolisthes manimaculis | reverse complement strand
GAAATTATTATTATTATTATTATTATTATTATTATTATTATTATTATTATTATTATATATATATAAGACTAGGGTACATACGTTAATTTGCAAGCGTGTTTACTTTTATCATTAAAGAACATGTACGCTACTAAGGCCTTCACAGTGAGAGCAGACTGGTTTTAAATGTTTACTAACCCACTTTCACGTTAAACAAAACAATAAACATTACAGTATTATATTTGTGATTTATACTAATACACGGGTACAGGTGTATACGGATGCTCTCTCTTACTTTCTCTCTCTCTCTCTCTCTCTCTCTCTCTCTCTCTCTCTCTCTCTCTCTCTCTCTCTCTCTCTCTCTCTCTCTCTCTCATCTCTCTCTCTCTCTCTCTCATACAACACAAACACGTCGACACCTACGCACAAAAAATTTCCCCTCCCAAATATTACTTCTCTTGTGTTGAATAATGACGCGACGTGGACCTCACACACACACACACACACACACACACAGACACACACACACACACAGACGGATGGATGGATGGAAGGGAAACAAAAGTCAGAATAATACCACATCATCATCACCCTTTGTAAACTCTCTGCACTATTATTACTAAACAAAGACTCGACCCCCTCCCGACCCCCTCCTTCCTTACCTCCCTCCCTCACTGTAAACTTTCTCCCTTCACCACATCACTATCTATTGTTGATCTATTTCACCTCACTATACAAATACTCGACCTCCTCCCGACCTCCTTCATTCCCTTCCTCTCTATATGGTATACTTTCTCTCTTCGATCCTCACTGTCTATTGTTGATCTATTCCATCCCACTTGGGTGAATTCTTTACTGTAGCCCATAATATTATATACCCTTTTCGATAATATATAATTATGTTCTTCCACGCATACAAAAATATAATCTACCAGCCCCATAATCATACTCCATTATCCCATACCATCGTTAACATGAGGAAGAAAGTAAGGAAGGAAGGAAGGAAGGGAGAGAATTACTATCATGCCCTGTAACCTATTTTTTTTCTCGTTCGTGTAATATGTTTATGACACAATTTTCTCCTTCCTCTCACCTATGTATACCTTTACTTACTTTCCTACCTGCCTCACTTCCTCTTTCTTTATCCTCTTTTTCCTTTTGTCACATTCGCAGTCTTTATTCACTCTTCCACTCACTAACACTCACTCATTCTTCTCTCTCTCTCTCTAGCTATACAGACAGATTTGAAAGACAGATAAAGATATACCGTACATAAATAATTCGAGAGTTGGATACCCAGATTGAGACACACACACACACACACACACAGAGAGAGAGAGAGAGAGAGAGAGAGAGAGAGAGAGAGAGAGAGAGAGAGAGAGAGAGAGAGAGAGAGAGAGAGAGAGAGAGAGAGTTGGATACCCAGAGAGGTAATTCAAGAGTTGGATACCCAGAGAGAGAGAGAGAGAGAGAGAGAGAGAGAGAGAGAGAGAGGGTGATGCAGTAGCCCCATCACTAAAACAAGCAATGTAGATAAATAAAGTCCAGCACCACCATACCAATTTTCTCCCTCCTCCAGGCAATGTGTGAAGATTATACCAGATGAAGAGAGATGACGCAACAACAACAACAAACAACAACAATAACAACAACAAAAGTACGGTTTTATAATGCAGAAAGGAAAAGGAGGGAGAAGATTATACCAGATGAAGAGAGATGACGCAACAACAACAATAACAAACAACAACAATAACAACAGGAACAACAGGAACAACTACAACAACCACAACAACAGCAACAACAATAGCACGGTTCTATAATGCAGAAAGGAAAAGGAGGAGGAGGGAGTAGAAGAAGAAATGGAATGGAAGAGGTAAATAGAAGTAGAGAAAAAATGGAATAAGAGGTAAATAGAAGTAGAGAAGAAATGGAATGGAAGAGTTAAATAGAAGTAGAGAATAAATGAAATGGAAGAGTTAAATAGAAGTAGAGAAGAAATGGAATGGAAGGGGTAAATAGAAGTAGAGAAGAAATGGAATGGAAGAGGTAAATAGAAGTGTAGAATGAGTGAAAATAAGAAATGGAATAGATGAGGTAAATAGAGTTAGAGGTAAAGGAGGGAGAACTGGCAGGGAAGAGGTAAATATGAGAGGTGGAACGATGAACAATCTTTCTTAAATACCCCAATACATTCAACAAAATCTTCAGAAATTATCCTAGACAACCCAGGAAAATATTCAGATATTACCCTACATAACCCAGGAAATTTATCACAAATTACCCTAAACAACCCAGGAAATTCTTCACAAATTACCCTAAACAACCCAGAAATTCTTCAGATATTACCCTAGATAACCCAGGAAATTCCTAAATAATTACCCTAGATAACCGAGGAAATTCTTCACAAATTTCCCTAAACAACCCAGGAAAATCTTCATATATTACCTTAAGACTACCCAGAAATTCTCCAACACTTCTCAGATATTGTTCAAAATTTACCCCCAAAGATGAGATGGAAATAAGGTTAAAAATAAGTATGAAAACTTTCCTTCTCTAAAGTATTGGATTCCCACCTTCCAAGAAAATGAACCATGACTTGCGATTATGAAAATAGAAAAATGACAATATAGAAAATATAAAAAAATGCGAGAAAAAATATTTAACGTGGAGGTGTAAGGAGGAAAAGAAAAGACTTTGCATTATAACTTGGAGAGAGAGAGAGAGAGAGAGAGAGAGAGAGAGAGAGAGAGAGAGAGAGAGAGAGAGAGAGAGAGAGAGAGAGAGAGAGAGAGAGAGAGAGAGAGAGAGAGAGAGAGAGAGAGAGAGAGACCACATATATATATATATATATATATATATATATATATATATATATATATATATATATATATATATGTGTGTGTGTGTGTGTGTGTGTGTGTGTGTGTGTGTGTGTGAAAAGGTGAGTGAGTGTATTCATCAAATAGAAAGAAGGCACAACTATTCCTTAATTAAGTTGTCATTCCCAGCAGCAACTGTTTCTTTTTTTATCCACCATTACCTTTCACTAATAAAGGTTTAATTCAACAGCTTATCAAATGTTCACAAGTTAAAATTAGAATGTGAAGATGATCGTCAAGAGAGAATACAAAGAGCACACACAACCTATATTATATATTATGGGTTAATGTTAATATTAGGGAATTAAGCTGTTTCATGGGATAAACTGTATGTGTGGAGGAATGTGTAACCTTCTAATTTATCAAAAAGAAGATTGTGTGTGTGTGTGTGTGTGTGTGTGTGTGTGTGTGTGTGTGTGTGTGTGTGTGTGTGTGTAGCCCTCTAAGTTATCAAAAAGAGGTTCTCCCTTTAAAAGAAGAATAGTGTGTGTGTGTGTGTGTGTGTGTGTGTCAATATGCAGGACAGGACATGAGGCTGTAATGATCCAATTTGGGATTAAGGTGAAGAGAAGGCTGTAAAATCGAGGAGGAGGGGGGAGGAGGATGAGAAAGAGAGGAAGAGGAGGAAAGGAGGAGGAGGAGGAGGAGGAAAAGGGAGGAGGGATAAGTTAAAGGGGTGAAGAGCAAGAAGAGAGGGAAGGGAAATAAAGATATGAGAGGAGGGAGAGAAAAAAGTGGAAGGAGAGAGAGGGATGAAAGACTGAAGAATAGAGAGAGGGAAAAGAGAGGGGAGAGAAGTGAGTGAGTAATTGACTCTCGGATTTATACCAAGAAAGATTCAGATACAATTGGAATATATATATATATATATATATATATATATATATATATATATATATATATATAGAGAGAGAGAGAGAGAGAGAGAGAGAGAGAGAGAGAGAGAGAGAGAGGTGGGGGATGAGAGGGAGTTGGTGGAAGGAAGAATAAAGGGATAACAAGGAAAACGTGAGGAATTTTATAATTTTCACTCCCACCTCCCCGAAAACCGAATCAAACACACACACACACACACACACACTCTCTCTCTCTCTCTTTCTCTCATCGTCACCGGGAAACAAAAAGAACAAAGAAATAATAATAATAATAATAATAATAATAATAATAATAGGGTGGCAGGTCATAGAGAAATAATAACTCTTAATTTCCCCTGATAATTAATGTGGCCTGCCTGGTATGAGAATGTGTGTGAGGTAACAAGTGATTATGGTGTCAGTAGTCTCGTTATTACCACACCTACATTACCCTTATTAATGATCTATGCAGCAACGATGATGAGCTGGTTTACTATAACACTAATTTAATCTCTAATGATATCTTCAATACCCATTATAATAACTCATTACTACTATATAATAATAATAATAATAATACTAATAATAATAATAATAATAATAATAATGATAATAATAATAATAATATTAACACCTTCAATACCCATTATAATAACTCATTACTACTATATAATAATAATAATAATAATAATAATAATAATAATAATAATAATCCCCACACATACATTTACTAACCATATTGTTAACTAACTATACAATTAATATTATTATCAGTAACGGTACCGTATACCAAAACAGTTCTCTAACAAATTATTATAATATAAATATAAACACAAATAGTCAACTAATAGTATAATCTGAACTAAGTAACACACACACACACACACACACATACATATTTGCAAGGAAACTACATACACACACAGTTGTTTGCACGGAGACTAAACACAAACACACACACAGTTGCAAGTAGACTAAAAAAACACACATACAGATGCAAGGAGACTACACAAACACACAGTTGCAATGACTAAAAAAAAACAAAAAAAAAAAAAAAGTTACTTACACGAAGAAGATAAACACACACACACAGAGAGTTGCACGAAAGCGAAATAAACACACACACAGAATTACTTGCACAAAGACTAGACACACACACACACACACACACAGACACACACCTCATACAACATTTATGAGTTACTTACGAGTTTTGCTGAACCGTAATATATTCTCAACAATAATGGTTTTGTTTACATATTGTGGTGGGGTGGACTGTCCCTATCCTTGGGGAAATTAGTTATAGATATGGTGTGTGTGTGTGTGTATGTGTGTGTGTGTGTGTGTGTGTGTGTGTGTGTTGTTGTTGTTTGTGCAAGTGTGTGTGTTTTATTGTTGGTCTTTGTGCAAGTGTGTGTTTGTGTGTTCTTTGTGCAAGTGTGTCTGTGTAGTTGTTATATGTTCAAGTGTGTGTGTGTTGTTGTTCTTTGTGCAAGTGTGTGTGTGCGTTCTTTGTGCAAGTGTGTGTGTGCGTTCTTTGTGCAAGTGTGTGTGTGTGTGCCATCATAATAATATTCTAATCGCGTATACCAACCAACACACAGAAAAAAAAGTGAGACCATACCATTAGAAAAAAACAACACACACACACACAGACACAAAATGTATCATAGAGACTACTGTATTCTTTCCTTGTATACCACCAACACACAGTAAGTAAAGGTAACACACTAACACACAGTGAGACCAGACAAGACTATTTTATGTGTGTTGTTGTTTTTTTCATGGACTAAGTGAGTGAGTGAGTGTCTAGCCTAGCCTCTATAGCCTAGCATGGAGTGGACTAGTAAAGGTTAGTTAGTAGGCTATAGTTCACACACACGACTGACTAGCCTAGCATGGACTGGACTAGTCAGCAGGTTAGGCTAGTTTCCCCACACAGGACTGACTAGCCTAGCATGGAGTGGACTAGTCAGCAGGTTAGGCTACAGTTCCCCCACACAGGACTGACTAGATCCCTCCTCCTTCATCAAGTATTCGTAGTGGGTTGTCACTGGTGCCTCGAGATGTAAACAAACACTTGAAACACTTTGGCACCTTTGACACTAGAGCCATCTGTCGGCAAACTGTACACCCAATGTTAAAACAAACAAAAAATTCACCGAAAAATGTCCTTCAACTTTTATAGCTTATATATATATATTGTTATTGAGTTGTTTGTTCAGCCAAAATAATTCCAAAATTCACCAAAAAAAATATTCTTCCACTCCTATATTGCTATTTCAAGAATTGCCGAAAATTGTCCAACCATTATCTATTCGCACTGATAATGATGGGATACGTATATATATAGCCTGCTACTCCAAACTATAACAACAAAAGATCCATTAGTATAGCATTTTGTGTGAGAACAGATGATTGATTGTGTTGTAAGGAGTGACAGCATGACGGTGTTAAATTGAAAACAAATATATATTACTATAATACATATGGAAGCTGATGTTAAATTATTACTTACATGACTAAAGATTAAATGAATACAAAACTTAAATCGAAATGTGTTAAGACTCTACTTACAATATTAAATTTTATGATGTGTGGTGCAGAAATTATTTATTATCCTACTTACATGACTAAAGACTAAATAATTACAAATCTTATAAATAAAAATGAGTTAAAACTCCACTTACAATTTTATGATATGTGATGTATGGGTGTGGTTCAGAAATTATGACTGTTGACTGTACATGGAAACGAACGGTGGTTGAAACAAAGGTAAATCCAGTCATCAGTTGGCGATTCAATAGTCGATCCAACTTGTAATCCAGCAGTCATGGGGGACGACTATATGTGTGGCAACAATGACGAGAGAGAGAGAGAGAGAGAGAGAGAGAGAGAGAGAGAATACAACTGTGTGGTAGCAATGAGGAGAGAGAGAAAACAACTGTGTTGGCAACAATGACGAGAGAGAGAGAGAGAGAGAGAGAGAGAGAGAATACAACTCTGTGGTAGCAATGAGGAGAGAGAGAGAAAACAACTCTGTGTGTGGCAACAATGAGGAGAGAGAGAGAGAGAGAGAGAGAGAGAGAGAGAGAGAGAGAGAATACAACTCTGTGGTAGCAATGAGGAGAGAGAGAGAAAACAACTGTGTGTGTGGCAACAATGAGGAGAGAAAAAACAGCAATATGTGTGGCAGCAATGAAAGAGAGGGAGAGAAAGAGAGAGAGAGATAAAACAACTAAAATGAGAGAGAGAGAGAGAGACGTCACCATCATACAGAACTTGCCGGCATATATAATTCACAATCTTGGCTTTTTTCTAATAAGTGTAATAAATTTGCTATATTATTATTATTATTATTCGTAGTTTAATCTATGCGAAGGTGCAATAAATTGTTCTCATCACTGTAATAATAATAATAATAATAATAAATCGAAAGAGTTCAGTTATCCAAATTCGCTTTCCGTCTGTGTAGTTAAAATAATTCTCAATCATTATAAAAGCAAATTACGAACCCCGACAACAACAATTACTTAACGAAGCTGCCAATGAACAACAAAAGCGGCCGGTCAACACATATTCTACATTGAAATATACATACAGCGTTCAAAAAAAAAAAAAAAAAAAAAAAAATCTCACAAAAACCAACACCCCATTTATGGTATTGTTTGTGTGGGTTTGTGTGATGGCTGACTACAGTATATACATTCTATTTGCAAGAGGAACGAAAAGTACAGTACTGTTGGATTTTGACCTACATAATATTTATACAGTACAGTATAGTTTCCTGAATGTGTAGCTAGTGGATTCCTTTTAATTGTTTAGTCTTACACATGTCACTTGAACATTATACATATTGATTATTATATTTTATTTTCTCAGAGCAACAACTCCAGACGATATTACTCCCTGTCTGAGTTTACCATGGTGCACTATAATTGTTCTAAATGCTAGAGAATTATCATTATAACACACGTTTGGACCAATACCATGAAAACTTTCCCAATTTGCCTTCATCCTAATCTTCCCCTTCCCTTCCCTTCTATTCCCTGCCTTTACCCTTCTCTTCCCCTTCCCTTCCCTTCCCTTCTCTTCCCTGCCTTTACCCTTATCTTCCCCTTCCCTTCCCTTCTCTTCCACTTCCCTTCTCTTCTCTTTCCTATCCTGCCCTCACCCTTCTCTTTTCCTTTACCTGCCCTCACCACAAAAGCATAAAATCTAACTTGGAGATGCCAGAGCAGGATCGACCCCTATACTCTGCTTGCTGGTGGATTAAAGTGACAATATTGGACGCTGGGATGGAAGGAAGGAAGGAAGGCAGGGAGGACCACAGGATAAGAGGAAAGAAGAGAGAAAGCAGACAAGGAGAAGCAGACAAGGAGGAGGAGAGGGAAAGGAATGGCATAGGAGGGGGAGTGGGAATGGAAAAGACAAAAAAGATGGAACGAAAGAGAAGACAATGAGGGCGAGAAAGGATAAAAATAACAAGGGAAGAGAGAGTAGATAGTTGACAAGAGAGTGATATAGAGGATAACATAAATACCAAAATGCCCTATACAAAATACAAACCAACCCCGTTTAGTACTGTATTAACTAACCCCAGCGAGGTCTGTAGGCTACTGGTATATACAGTACAGAGTTGGGTTGAGCGCCTGCCTGCCTGCCTGCCTGTCTGGAGAATAGACATATAAATAGACTACTGTATATTATATTCTGTGATGTGCAATAATATCATATCAGCTGCGAAAGTGACTAATGTAAGCACAAGTCTCTATGTTGATTCGTGTTTACCGTGACTGAATAGAATCAAAATGTTAGTTAGTAGTTAGTTTACAAACAAGTTATTCCTCTCACTGTGTACCAACATTTTAATTACTCGGCCATAACAACAAAGCCCTTCCACCCACTCTATCCATTCGTTGTGTATCCTTGTTTTTTTGTTTTTTTAATTCAGGTTAGGTTAGTTAATGGGATAATTATACATTATACTTTGGGTACATTTGAGCGCCTTGTTGATTCCTCCAAAGTGGCCCTATGTCAGTAAACAGCTGCTGGACCAAAGTAACAAAAATAGCGGTGGTCTGTTGTTGCTTAATTAAAATAGTCTTGAGGAATTATTTGCTACAGATTTACCACCAACACTGTAGGCACACACACACACATAGGTGGAATTAGAAGCCTCCAATTCTCTCTCTCTCTCTCTCTCTCTCTCACACACACACACAGGACTACAAAACAACAGTAGACACATACATACCTTAAGGAGTAAGTTTTGTGTTGGTAAATATGGAGCTACCGAATCCACCAAACTATTCCAAGCAACAGAACACCATTATTTTTTGCTCTTTTGGTTTTGTTTCCTGACCTACTTTGGAGGAGGAATCAAGGCACTCCAATGCAAAAAAGAATGACCACCTTAACCAACGTGAATGGACTCCAAAATGTTCACTAAAGAGAGAGAGAGAGAGAGAGAGAGAGAGAGAGAGAGAGAGAGAGAGAGAAGCGGTTCAGTGGGATCTGTGAAAAATACTGGTATAATAGGTTCAATAATACATGTGACTAAAGGCGAATATAGGCTGCACTGTAAAAGTATCATATGTTGACATTTTATAGACATACACACACACACTCGGACATCACATTTATTTACACACTGTGGATATCGTTTTTGCAATGTGGATTTACTTTTACACCACGGATTTATTTACACAATGTGGATTTGGTTTACACAACACAAATTTACTTATACTATGTGGATTTATTTCTACACAGAGGATATCGTTTTTTTAATGTGTCTAGGGACCTCAAATGAAACTGGACATGATTTTATTATTCTAGACCTCTTTTATTTACTCGATTTTTCATTTTTTTTTTCACATTGGGGACATTATGAGGGCTTCAATTTACCTAGGGTCTTTTGCATCACACACACACACACACACACACTTCACCTCATTTTTCCACACAAAACCCCTCTCCCTGCAATTCTTTCAGCGAGGTATTCAAATTCATCATGCTTTGTTTGATATCGAGAAACACACGCTCGCTCCTTCAACACACACACACACACAGAAAGAAATAGAGAGATTGATTGATTGATGGATATTAGGCGCCGCAACATCGAGGTCCTATAGCGCCAGAAAAAAGGTGATAGAGAAGTATGACAGCAAGCAAGAAGGAAAGAAAAAGAAAAGAGGGACAGTCGAAGAACTGAAAAAAGGGAACCATTTAGTCTGGTCTCTCACTGGCGAGTGGCGACCTTCCTAGCATGGGAAACCCTCTCTCCCCGAAATCGGGGCAGAGCAGGGTCCGGAGCCCCCTCTAGTCTAGCTCGCCAGGTCTCAGAGACACACAAGCCCCCCCACCACGTCAAGGCAGTTCCCGTTGGGGGGGATAGAGAGAGATGATTTAATGTTTCCACCGAGAGAGAGAGAGAGAGAGAGAGAGAGAGTATAATTTTGCGTAGGCATTGAAGGAGTGTCTGTGGTATCGATGTTCGTGGAAAGGCATAAATATTGGGTCTTTTAAAACCATACGGCTGGTTGGTTGCCTGGCTCCAGTTGTCAAGGTATACATACATACATACATATATACACGCCCACATCACGAAAGAAATGGACAAGTTTATATTTATACAAGTGTCGCCACACGAATAATAATAATCTCAGATGCACTAGTTATGATTATTATGCAAGTGTCGTAATAATAATAATAATATTGTGTATATTTTTTTTTCTTAATTAAGACAACAGAAGCTTGCATATAGTTAAATCTGCAAATATATCGATTTTATCTTGCTTTTTTTGTGCTAAATATAATACAAACAATAAATTATTTCAGACATTATCGTCAATATTAAAGCAATTTTCATACTCATTAATTTGCATTAATTTATTACCATGGTAAATTTACAGAATACTAGTATCGTTATCCACTATTTTGGACCATTCTAAGACACTTTTCATCTATGGTGTTTCTCTCGGAGATGCCTCGTTGGAAACTAGTCTGACCTGACCTGACCTAACCTAACCTAGACCACAGCAGACTACCGGGACCTAACCTGGGCTAACTACCGGACCTAACCTGGGCAAACTACCGGGTATAACCAGTATAAACTACCATAAAGGGACTGGGGCAAATTTCCAGGACCAAAACTCAGTTATTCTGTAATAATACCATCACCCGTATTCAAGAAACATTTGTGGTGTTTACGATGGTGTAATAATGGTACGACCGATGGCTCCAATCACAAACAAGAGAGCCATCGTACCGGTACCACGCCATCGTACTACACACCATGAATGTTCTTGATTATGGCCTAGCTACTGTATTGTATGAAGTTAATCCTGCCTCACAGTCACATAACTCACATTACAAAATACTTACCATACATATTTACATAGATTTATAGCCTACTAATATAGATACATACATATCCTTATTATGTTCATCTTCCATGCATTATAAAAGGTCGTATATAGGGATATATAAGCGTTACATACCTCAAAAATTAGGGAGTAAAATAATGCACCATAAAATTAGCCAGGCGTCACTTGTTTATACTGTGTTGCCAGGTCTGCTTGTCGACATTTACCCAACTTTAACATTAGAGTTTCCCTTTGTTACCTCAATAATTTCCTCTTTACTCTTGATGATAGTTGAATATTTACTATTTTTATGATATTAAGTTTGGTAGAATTTTCCCCATTTACTCCTGAACAATGGTTATATAATTTCCCCATTGTTTTCTATAATTCTTCATGTTTAGGAATAATTCACCATACATGGCAACACTGGTCAATTGTGTTTTGTTTTGTAAATACAGAAATTGATTTTTGGTTTTCTCCCAACTATTATATTTGCAAAGTCTATCGTAAGTTATGTAAATGTTTTCAGTAAAAATAAAATATATATAAACACATACTGTACTATAGATACATTTATATAAATATGTATAAATAAATCATAATTGTAATCTCGATTGTATAGACATTTTTTCCATCAGTGTCCGTTTACGACTTAGGTTCTGGTTTATTTTGGTTGTTAAATAATTACTGCTAAAGGTGAGTAGTGCAATATTTTCAGGTAAAACTAATGAAGATACACATCACATAAACAAAAAAAAGCACAAAACCTTTTAATGATAAAAATAAATAAATAAAGAAGTGTATTGTAAGTCTAAGTCAGCGTCATTCAAGTGTTTTCGGACGTCGAGGGAAGCTGGCAAAATCTAGGCGGGAAAACTGAATCTGAGTAAATAAAGTAAAGTTTTGAAGTTAGTGCAGAGTGAGTGTTCGTCTGATACACACACACACACACATCTTTGCCGTCTACATTTCCTCTCATCTGCCTTTCCACTCATTTTGATTCTAGGTTAGTGTTTGTTGTTGTTGTTGTTGTTATTATTTATTCTAATTATAAGGTGTGGATATATTAATTAGTGTCAGAGATAACCAAGCCATGCGGATAGTCTATAAAAGTCTGTTCAAAATTTGTGTTCCACTATTATCTATTTATATATATATCTATCTAACTATCGCTCTATCTATCTATCTATCTATTTCTATCTATCTAAGCATAAGAGGCCAAAAGGAACAAAAGTTTTGAACAGAGTTTAGTATGTAAGTAAATATTATTATTATTATTATTATTATTATTATTAAAAATCCTCTTCCAAGCCGTGCAGGTAGTCTAATTATGTACAGTCACTCTTAAAAATTCAGATTATTATTATTATTATTATTATTATTATTATTATTATTATTATTATTATTATTATGGATCCTCTTCTAAATAGGGTTGCCAGTTTGCCACTATTTTCTGAAAACAGACTTGTGGACATTTCTTGCCTCTTGTACTACTCAGCTGGTGAATTTAGTGTGAAACAGAGGCGAGTGATAAGGAATAATACTTTATTATCTTTCATCACCCTATAATTATATATACAGTACAATTATTATATACCTCGTAAAAGTATTAACATTACCTTGGTAGTGAATTTAAGGAGTATTTAGCTAGTAACCTTCATGCTTTAGAACACACACACACACACACACACACGTAACACATTCACACACATTCACACACACACACACACACACACACACATACACACACACACACGGTGGATATAGTTTTCGACTTAATTGTGTGGGTTACTGTGGGCGTAGAGAGAGAGAGAGAGAGAGAGAGAGAGAGAGAGAGAGAGAGAGAGAGAGGGGGGGGGGGAGGAGGGGGAGGTTAGGGGTACTCTGATAGAATCTACCTGTAAGAAGAGGTCAGGTCACGTCAGAGTTAGGTTACCTTCCATTGTGTTGCCAGCACTAATTAGGATGAGAAGGAGGGAAGTAGAGAGGAAGGAGTAGAGAGGGAAGAAGTAGAGAGGAAGGAGGAGGAGGAGGGAAGAAGTAGAGAGGAAAGAGAAGGAGGAGGAAAGATGTAGAGAGGAAGGAGGAGGAGGAGGAGGAGGAGGAAAGAAGTAGAGAGGAAGGAGGAGGAAGAGGAAGGAAGGGTGAGTAATGTTAGAAGGGAAGGAGAAGAAGGAAGGAGAAGTAAAGAGGGAAGAAGGTGAAGTATAGAGGAAGGAAAACGAATAATAAGTAGAATTAGAAAAGTAAGGAAGATGGAGGAAGAAAGAAGGAGAAGTAGAGAGGCAGGAAAAGTTAATAAACAGAGAGAAATAGCAATGGATAAAAGCGAAAGAGGGAGAGATAAGAGAATACCAAAGATAGAAGAACAGATAAGAATGTGAGGGAGGAAGGGAAGAAAAATGAAGAAAATTATAAATAAGGATGTAAACGAGGGAGAGAGAAAGATAACACGAATAGAGAGAGAGAGAGAGAGAGAGTATGTGTGTGTCGAGGAAAAGAAAAATCGACGTCGGTACACACACACATACACACACACACACACACATACATACATAGAAGTGGGCTCCATTTCACTAGGGCTATTGTTTGATAACCTCTTTCTTGTTTGTTTGTGTTGTGTTGTCTACTTGGATAAAAAGATGAACTAGAGATATTATGAGCAAGTTACCTTCCCTCATTCGGAAATTAGATTCAAGGCCAGACAGAACAGACAGCTTTTGTGAGTTAATTAAAAGAAGGTAGCTACTGTAAATAATTCCCTGGTTGAAGATTTGATGCACACACACACCCACACACACACCCACCCACACACACACATACACACACACCACACACACACACACACACACACACACACACACCACTTTGTCTTTCCTCATTTCCTCTCTCACACACATACAAACACAGCAAAGCATCACTACTTTACCTGCCCTCATCTCCTTTCTCTCTCTCTCTCTCTCTCTCTCTCTCTCTCTCTCTCTCTCTCTCTCTCTCTCTCTTGCTGAACGACGCGGTCATCAACCACCGATCAAAAAACGGGACTACCCAGGTACGTCAAGGTCAGGTAACGTAAAACAAACAAATAGAGTAAACCGAAATAGCTTAAAGGTATTTTACGTAAACGCTCGCAGCATCCATAACAAATTTACAGATTTAGAGGAATTAACTTTCACAGAAAATTATGATATAATCGGCATAACCGAATCGTGGCTAAATACTGAAAGCAGAGATTTCCTAGCAGAGTATAAAATTCCCGGTTACACAATATTTGAAAAAGGACGAACAAATAAAAGGGGAGGCGGTGTTCTATTATATATTAAAGACGATCTTAAACCAATCCTATTATCAAAGCCACATATTGATAACGTAGATACACTTTATATACTCATTAGAAATATTTGTGGGGCGAAACTTTTGTTAGCTTTATTATACAGACCCCCAGCTCAACCTGTACAAACCGACCGTGATATCTATGAGCAATTAAACGAAATTATTAACACGCAACATTCCATAATTCTTGGTGACTTTAATTTACCAGTAACAAAGTGGGGAGAACCGTTATCAGCTCATTATGGTCAAGATCTTTACACTAACTTACAAGAGAGCTCCCTTATCCAATTTGTCAACAGCCCAACTCGCGGAAATAATGTTCTTGACCTAGTATTTGCAACAAACGAAGACATGATAGAGAATACTAACGTAGGTGAAGAATTTACCAATAGCGACCACCGCATAATAACTTTCAGTATAAATTTTAACAAAAGCGACATAAAGTACAGCTACGAAAAAATCCCCGATTTTAGAAAAGCCAATTTCAACCAACTCAGAGCGATACTAAAAGAAACCGACTGGAAATGTCTGCGAGACACTATTGACATAAATACACAATGGAACTTTTTCACTAATGCGTACACAAAAGCGGTCAGGGATAGCATACCATTAAAAAACCGACGTTCAGCACAAAATTTAAAGCCCAAGTGGTGGAGTAAAGATATAGCCGACTGTTTACGAGCCAAAAAGAACGCCCATAATAAAGTAAAAATCACAGCCAATAATGACGACCGTGCCAAGTTTACTGACTTACGAAGAAAAGCCAAAAAGTTAATCAAACAGAGTAAAAAGGAAATTGAAAAACACGTTGCAAATCAGAGTAAGACAAACCCGAAAGAGTTCTACAGTTATATTCGACAAAAGAAAGTACTTACGTCAACTATCGGTCCAATTCTTGATGAAAATGGGGACTTTACGACAGATGAAGAGCGAATGAGTAGTATCCTAAATACTTTCTTTGCATCAGTCTTTACTATAGAAAACCCGAACGATATACCAGCTGAAACAACAGTCCAAAATGAAAACACCGAGGTTTTAAATAATATCAGCATAACAGAAAATGACGTAATCAAATGTATTGATAAATTAAATGTAAATAAGTCACCTGGGCCTGACACGATCTCCCCTCGCGTAATAAAGGAAGCTAAAAGCGAAATAGTAAAACCTCTGACTCTGCTATTTAATTATTCTTTACACACTGGAACAATACCTGATGATTGGAAGCTCGCTAACGTAACACCAATATTTAAAAAAGGCAGTAAATCTTTACCTAGTAATTATCGCCCTATCAGCCTAACGTCAGTAGTATGCAAAATGTTAGAGACAATCATACGAGATAAACTTACAAATCATTTAGAGGAAAATAACTTACTCAGAGACACTCAACACGGTTTCCGCAATAAACGCTCTTGCCTAACGAATCTATTAGACTTTTTAAATGACATTTTTAACGAATATGATAAGAGTAAAGCAGTAGACATAATTTATCTTGATTTCCAAAAAGCCTTTGACAAAGTTCCCCATAAACGTTTAATAACTAAATTAAAATCTCACAGAATCCAAGGCGACACCGTAAGATGGATAGAGAACTGGCTAAGAAACCGTAAACAACGTGTGGTAATAAATGGTAAATCATCTAATTGGACTGGCGTTACGAGCGGGGTGCCACAAGGGTCTGTTTTAGGCCCAATCCTTTTCCTAGTTTACATAAACGACATAGATGAAGGTCTCTCATGCATAATATCGAAGTTTGCAGATGACACTAAAATTGCAAATACAGTACTCACTAACGCACAAACTAAAGAAATGCAAGATAATCTCGATAAATTGTCGAATTGGGCGAAAACTTGGCAAATGTCCTTCAATGCAGATAAATGTAAAGTACTCCATATCGGACATCGTAACGTAATTGCAAACTACTCGTTAAATGGTAATCAAATTAAAACCGTGGATCAAGAGACAGACTTAGGGGTCACAATATCAAGTAACCTAAAACCCAGTCAGCAATGTACGGAAGTAATTAAGAAAGCAAATAAAACTATCGGCTTTATTGGCAGAGCATTCGAGTATAAGTCTAAAGACACAATCCTCACTTTGTATAATTCCTTGGTCCGTCCCCTTATGGAATATTGTGTCCAAGCCTGGTGCCCGTACTACCAGAAAGATATAGTAAAATTGGAACGAGTCCAACGTAGAGTTACTAAAATGATACCATGTCTACGAAACAAAACGTATGAAGAGCGGCTAAATAAATTGAATCTATTCCCATTAGCACAACGTAGATTGAGAGGCGACTTAATCCAGGTATTCAAAATAATCAAAGGCATAGACAATATGGACTGCAACAAATATTTCAATATCGATCAATCAAACTACACGAGAGGTAATGGCTGTAAAATCATAGGTAAATCTTTTAACTCACACGAATCCAAGAATTTCTTTTTTAACCGAGTCGTCAACTTATGGAATGGGCTTCCCCGTAACGTAATAGAATGTAACACAGTAGATAGCTTCAAACGTCGCCTTGATAAACACCTTGCATCTAATCCCCGACTATCGATGTTTACTAATGAATAATTTTTTGCCCATTACAGGTGGCAAGTTAGCCAAATTTCAACTACTTTCTATCTTTCCTATAAAATTTCCTTGTGGAGTTTTCTCTACCAACTCCACAAGGTTCTGACTCCTAACTTTATTTCCAGTACGGCTAAGGCCGGAGGGATTGGAGGGTGGGGAGAGAGCCTTCTACTTTGCTATCCTTACCTACGACTATCACTGGGGAGATTTTCATTCTCTACCAGTAACCTTCTAATCAGATCACCCCGTGTGGACCGTAAGGTCTGTTGTGGTCTGTGATTCTATGTAACTCTATGTAACTCTCACACACACACAGCAAACAATCGCCACATTATCTTCCCTCCCTCTCTCTCTCTCTCTCTCACACACACACACACACAGACACAGAGCAAAGCATCGCCACATTATCTTCCCTCTCTCTCTCTCTCTCTCTCTCTCTCACACACACACACACACACACAGACACAGAGCAAAGCATCACCACTTTATCTGGTCTTATTTCTCCCCTTGCCAGCATCATTTCTTTTTTTAATTAGAGGAGTAACACCCAATTTGGACCACACCAGTCGTTGGGATGTTTGTCTCCTGCTCGTTACAGCTGATGAGGCGCCGGGGAGGGAAGTGCTAGAGAGGAGAGGTGGAGGAAAGGAGGAGAGGGAGAGGAGGTGGTGGTGGTAGAAAGGTGGAGAGGGAGAGGAGGTGGTGGTGGTGGTAGAAAGGTGGAGAGGGAAGGGGAGGAGAGGAGGTGGAGGAGAGGTGGAGAGGGAAGTGGAGGAGAGAAGGTGGAGAGGATAGGAGTGTGGTGGAGGAAATAGAGAGGTGGAGAGGATATATGAAGATAGATTGGGAGTGTGGAGGGAGTGAGGGAGTGTGGTGGGAGAGAGGGAGTGAGGGAGGTGAAGAAAATGAGGCAAGGAAGAAAGGAGAGAGGAAGTGAAAGTGAGGATGGAAGGAAGACAGAAAGTGAGGGAGTTTTTGTTGTTGTTTTTTTACCTTAACCTCGGAACTGTAGACCATAAGAATCCCGTGACTTGCGAGGCCCCGAGATTATGGAGTGTCGCACCAAATGAGACAGTGAGGCTTCAGAGTGTTGGTATCGTAGCTTCTCTTCTGTCCCACTAGATGATGACCACACTTTATTTTATACACGTCACTATTTTAGGAGAGAGGGAGTGAGGGAGTGTGGTGGAAGAGAGGCAGTGAGGAGGGAGTGAGGGAGTGTGGTGGAAGAGAGGGAGTGAGGGAGTGTGGTGGAAGAGACGGAGTGTGGTGGAAGAGAGGGAGTAATTATAATTCTCTTTAATCTTGAAAAAAAAAATAAACAAAACACATACTAAACTAAAAAAAAAAAAAATAATGAGTGTAAAAGTGAGTTGGGAAAAATACTGTACTTATGTTTTTTTTTTTTTTTTTTTTTTTAGTTTATAAAGATCTCGAGGGAAAAAAATCTGATGAGGAATGTCGTTTGTGTTCTAAAGCGGAAATGAGTTATGAGAAAAAAATATGGGAGTAAAGAAGATGAGGAAGAAAAGAAACGAATGAACGAATAACTATATATATGAAATAAGTAAGGATTTTATTCATTATTCTTAGTTTTTATTTATTTATTTATTTTTTAAGGGAGGATTGTAGGAATGAAGAGTGGTTTTGTTGCGGAAATTAAGAGGTAATGTTGATGCAGAGAATAAAAAAGGGAGTTAATTAGACTTGGAGATAATAGAGTTATCTCACTGACCTGCAAAGTAATACAGGAAATATGAGAGAGAGAGAGAGAGAGAGAGAGAGAGAGAGAGAGAGAGAGATGTGTATGTAAAGTCATGGTCTAATGTACTGCAACATCTTCCAATGAGATGGCTTCGAAAAATGATCCGAAACTATAGCTGTTGGTGTGTGCAATTTTGGTTCATAAAATTAACTCAAATAGCTCGCTTTTATTCACCAGGTTAATTGCAGTACATTAGACCATAACTTTACTATAGGAAATATACCAGAGTGGTAAATAATAATATACTATGATGTTATTTGACAGAGAGAAGGTGATAGATAGTGAAGAGTGACAACAAGTATGAATGTAATAGAAGAAAAGATTATAGTTCATAGATTAAGAAGAGGGACAATAAACACAAAGAGAATAGGAGGAGAGAGAAAAGGTGATAGATTGATAGGAGGGACAACAAACACGAATGTAAGAGAAAGAGAGAGAAGGTGATAGATTGAGAAGGAGGGAAACAATTAAATACGAATGAAATAGAAGGGTAGAGAAGGTGTCAGATAGAGAGGAGAGGGAACAAATACCAAGGAAATAGAAGGAAAGATTAGTTGATAGATAGAGAGAAGAGGGAATAAGCACAAATGTAATAGAAGGAGAGATTAGTTGATAGATAAAATGAAGAGATAAAAGTATAGGTAGAAAAAGGAGGTAAAGGAAGGAGATATATAGACAGTGAAGAGAGAAAAGTAAAGGTAGAAAAAGGAGGTAAAGGAAGGAGATATATAGACAGAGAAGAGATAAAGGTATATGTAGAAAAAGGAGGTAAAGGAAAGAGATATATAGACAATGAAGAGATAAAAGTATAGGTAGAAGGAGATGAAGGAAGGAGTTGGACTGGTTGACGATCGTGTACAAAGTATACAAACAAAAGTAAAATGGACACTCCTGATCATGGAGATACCAATATTTTTCCCATATGAGTTGAAATTCACGAAAAATAAGGGTAAATAAGTGGTGGAGAAACATGGTACATACCTCACACTGTTTCGTGACGTCACCAGCCCTATGTGTTACCGACAGCTACTACAGACTTACTACCCACAACACTAATAAATCTCTTTTCTGGTGCGTTTCTACTCGTGTTATTACACTTTGTGACAAAACACCATTGTTGGCTATTGGCTGGCATGGTGAAAATGAAGTATATCCTCCGTAAACACACAATAATACCTCACAACTCCCCTAAACATCACAACATAGATAAACAGGTAACCTCATAAAAAGCCACTATGGACCTCCTGTTGCCTGTACTTCCTTTGTATTCCTTTGTATTCCTTTGTATCTCTTGCTCTCAAAGGTAATTATAAGGTTGGCGCGGCCTACGTGTATGGCCAGTGATGTCACGAATGCGCTGCCATCAACTTCCATTATGTACAACTTTGATGGCTTTTATATGCCAAACAACATTTTTATTTATCAAATAAATTACATATCAGGACAATTCAGCTCATTTATTAACGATGTAAATTGTTTAATAGAAGTGATGAGAGACGTATAGTTAGAAGAAGGTGAAGGAAGGAAGAAAGGTATATAACTAACTAACTGGAAGCATATATATAGATGGAGTAGAGTAGAGGGAGTGACTAACTAACTATAACTGGAAACATATATATAGATATGTATAGATTCTGAATCAGGGTCCCAACTCCCAAGGGAAATCGCTCACTCCATCTCTATCTCACTTTTAGGACATTTTATTGTGGGTGCTTGGAAAAAAAAATAAAAAGAAGAAGAAGAAGATGATGAAGAAGGAGAAGGAAGATATGAAAAAAGGAGGAGGAGGAGAAGGAAGATATGAATAAAATGGAAGAGGAGAAGGAGGAGGAAGACGTGAAAAAAAAGGAGGAGGAGAAGGAGAAGAGAAGATATGAAAAAAGGAGGAGGAGAAGAGAAGAAAAATATGAAAAAAGGAGGAGGAGAAGGAAGAGGAAAATATGAAAAAAGGAGGAGGAGAAGAGAAGAAAGATATGAAAAAAGGAGGAGGAGTAGAAGGAGGAAGATATATTTGTCCCATTCTTACTTCATCTTTCCTCCTTATCATCATCCTCCAAAATCCACCTGCCTCTCCTCCTCCTCCTCCTCTTTCTTCTCCTCCTTCTCTTCCTTCTCCTCTTCCTTCTCTTCCTTATCTTCCTCCTCATAATAATCCACCTACCTCTCTTCCTTCTCTTCCTTCTCCTCCTCCTCTTTCTTCTCTTCTTTCTCCTTCTCCTCCTCTTCCTTCTCCTCCTCCTCTTTCTTCTCTTCCTCCTCCTCCTCCTCTTTTTTCTCCTCCTCCTCCTCTTTTTTCTCCTCCTCTTCCTTCCCTTCCTTCTTCTTTACCAATGTTTGTTTTATCAGGGTTGGCTCCCATCAACTTAGCCCTGTTTGGAGAAGTGTGTGTGTGTGTGTAGTAAATGTTTGAGTGTGAGTATGTGTGTGTGTGTGTGTGTAAAAATAAGTGTGTGTGTGTGTGTTGTAAATGTGTGTTTGTGTGTATGGAGGAGTAAATGGTTTGAGTGTGATGAGTATGTGTGTGTGTGTGTGTGTGTGTGTAAAGATAATTGTGTGTGTGTGTGTGTGTGTGTGTTCGTGGCAGCTAATGTAATCATTCTAGCCAGCCAAATCATGTGTGTGTGTGTGTGTGTGTGTGAGAGAATAAGTTTGTGCATGTAATCTGAGTGTGTGTCATATTGTATTAGTAATTATGTGTGTGTGTGTGTGTGTGTGTGTGTGTGTGTGTGTGTGTGTGTATGCGTCAGAATGCATTAATAATATCATTCGTTATTGGTTCATGATGATATTACCATATTCAATTGGTAACCCTCTCACCTCTCTCTCTCTCTCTCTCTCTCTCTCTCTCTCTCTCTCTCTCTCTCTCTCTCTCTCTACCTTAATCCTCTCACACATATGGTTGACTTATTTACATGTTCATCACAGCAGATTTCTTTTATTTGGGTCACTTCGATAATACCCCAAAAATCCCTTCTGTAAAAAAAAAAAAAAAAAGTATGAAATTGAGTTAAAAGAATAGGATATATTGAAGGTTATTGAAGGTTAGTTTTGGGGGTTAGAGGGGTGCGGGAATAGGGGGACAGGCTTTCTACTCACCCCAAGCCTGTCCCCCTATTCCCGCACCCCCCAGTCTCCCCCCCCAAGCCTGTCCCCTACTCCCACAACCCCTTAAACAGTAAGCCAGCTACACCCACTATGTACTTATAGATTATAGGATTATATATATAGTAAGTTTGTTATTGCTTCAACTAACAGCTATAGTGAACCATACAGCTACACCCACTATATACACACAGATTATATATATAGTAAGTTTGTTATTGCTTCAACTAACAGCTATAGTGAACCATACAGCTACACCCACTATATACACACAGATTATATATATAGTAAGTTTGTTATTGCTTCAACTAACAGCTATAGTGAACCATACAGCTACACCCACTATATACACACAGATTATATATATAGTAAGTTTGTTATTGCTTCAACTAACAGCTATAGTGAACCATACAGCTACACACACTATATACACACAGATTATATATATAGTAAGTTTGTTATTGCTTCAACTAACAGCTATAGTGAACCATACAGCTACACACACTATATACACACAGATTATATATATAGTAAGTTTGTTATTGCTTCAACTAACAGCTATAGTGAACCATACAGCTACACCCACTATATACACACAGATTATATATATAGTAAGTTTGTTATTGCTTCAACTAACAGCTATA
>JAWZYT010005902.1:10000-15000 GCA_034508575.1 Petrolisthes manimaculis | reverse complement strand
ACTTTAATATATATGAAACTTTAATTAGTAGTTTAATTAAATTGAAGTTCTATTTAATCCATCAACATTATATCATCAAAAATTAACTATCATTTTTTCTTCATTATTTTGTCTTTCTCTTTCTCTGTTTCTTTCTTCTTTTGCTTCTTTCTTCCGTCTTCAGTTTTATTTTATGATGTAGGTGTTAGTGATAGATTATTTAGTTGTATAGAATTTTTGGCTGAGTAATGGATGCATGGATAAGGAAGATATTTTTTATTTATATATATTTTTTTTTTCTGTGTGTGTGTGTGTGTGTGTGTGTGTGTGTGTGTGTGTGTGTGTGTGTGTGTTTGTGTGTGTTTGTGTGTGTGTGTGTGTATGTATGTTGCACCAGAGTGAATACATACATGTGTTCATGTCCCCCCCCACTCACTTCCCCATATACTTTAGAGGTCCTCCCCTTCCCTATACCTAACCCTGCCCCCACCCCAACACCAGCCAACCCTACCTAACCCTACCCTCTCCCTACCTAACCCTGCCACCCACCCCCTAACACCAGCCCAGCCTCCATACAGACCCTACCTATCCCTGCACTCCATCCCAACACCAGCCCCCCCCCCCTTTACCTAACCCTTCCCCCCCCCCTCCCCCCCTCCAGCCTCCACACAGACAGTCAGTGGGAAGATGTAAGAAAATGCCTTGATATCTTTCTGATAAGGTTGATTATTTAGGTTTGAGTCTTGTGTATCAGCTTTGTATTAACTAACTAACTGTGAAGTACATAATAAACAACACAGTACCACCAGACTTAATACAAACATCATGTTAGTAAATGGAAATTTACTTTATTGTTTTTTGGTTTTTAAGATAACATGTATATCATACATAGAGTTAAATAAATACATATATTTCTGTATATATATTATATTGTCATATTCACTAACATATGGAAAATATCTCAGTATTTCTAAACAAAAAATATCTTTTTTTAATTTCTAAAATAAATTAAGGTATATTATAGTTTATGAAACAATGCCAGCCATTTTTGGCCTAGACATAGAATTGTTCTAAAATATTATATACGAGTATTTGAATTCTTGACAACAACAGCAGAACGAAAAAATCTGGTGCCGTAGTCGTGGCTTGAGTGTCGAGTATATATAGGCTAAGAATGATTGGCAGAGTAACATGATGACAGCTGTACGACTCCTCCTTCACCTCCTCCTCCTTGACTCTTCCAGGTTACACACAGAGGACTCCACACTACTGCTGGCTCCGGCCGAAACGCAGGAACACGTGGTCTAGATCCTGTCGCTTCACTTCAGGTTCGTTCACTGGCATGCTGTTCTTGATGGCTGTATGGGAAGATAAAGAGAGGCGGTGGTTAGATGTGTGTGTGGAGGGGGCAACGAAAGGGGGTGGTTAGATGTGGGGGGAGGCAACGATAGAGATAGGGTGTAGTGACAGAGTAGGAGAAGAAGAAAGAGAGACGCAGAGAGTAGAAAGGAGACAAAGAGAGAGGAAGATGAGGCAGAGAGTAGGAGAGGAGACAGGGAAAGAGTAAAAGGAGGCAGTGAGTAGGAGAAGAGAGGAAGAGAGAGAGAGGAAGAGGAGGCAGAGAGTAGGAGAGGAGACAGGGAGACAGGAGGAAGAGGAGGAGGAGGCAAAATAATATGAGTAGATAAACAGTAAGTATGTGAATCCCTGAAGTGCATGAGGCAGAATGGACCACGGCTTTGTTTACATCCATTTGTTTTGTTGTGTTCCCTTAACGAGAAGCAGTTTTCTAGTGTTGGGTGGTTGGTTGGGTGGGTGGGTGGTTGGTGCTGTGACAAGGAGGAGGGGGGGGGGGGGGCATTCATTCTTTATATACCTGTGTATTTATTCATTCATTCATATGTTTATTTATCTATTCATTCATTCATTCATTCATTCATTCATTCTTATATTTGTCTTTTCGTTGATATTGCGTGGGGAAACATTATGGATATCATAAAATACAATGCTCGTGCCTCCTACACACACACACACACACACACACACACACACACACACATAAGAGGTCCCACGTGTCGGTAGCACCTCAACTTTCCAATTTCCGAGTGTTCAGCAATGTTGTAAGAGGGAAGGACTGCAAGTGAGTATAGGAGGGAGGAAAGGATAAGCCTGAATGGAAGAGAGGAGATGGAGAGGCTCAAAACTATATACACTTGAGAGGGCGAGAATCAGTGAGAGAGAAGAGGGTGAAATGTAACAATAAACAGAGTAGGAATGGAAGGAAAATAAATGACTGTGAAAATATGAAAATCAGTGAAAGAGAAGGGGTGAAATGTAACTATAAACAGAGTAGGAATGCAACTAAAACACGTAAGCGATAAGGGGTGAAAATCAATGAAAGAGAAGGGGTGAAATGTTACAACAAACAGAGTAGGAATGGAAGGAAAATACGTGACTGAGAAATTATGAAAATCAGTTAGGCTATATAGAGAGGAGGGATGAAATTTAACATATAAGATAATCCATAGTCACATATAGTCGGCCACATAAATATGAATGAAGCTAAGACAAGTTAAATTTTTGTTACCGAGAGGAGTAAGAATATATTTTGTCAAGATATTTTTACAGAGTGGATGTCTCATGGTGGTGATGGTCGTCGCTAGGGGAGTTTTTATGAGTTTGGAGGTGGGATTTTAGTATCTATTATCTTCCTTGATCCTCATGCACGTGTTTTCTCACCCCTTAGCCCACCTTCTTTCCTCTCTCGTCTCCACCCACGCCCACCTTCTTTCCTTTCTCGTCTCCCCACTCCAACCTCCATCCCCTTCCCTCTCCTTCCTCCACACCTACATCCATCTCCTTCCCTCTCCTTCCTACACTCCAACCTCCATCCCCTTCCCTCTCCTTCCTACACACCCACATCCATCTCCTTCCCTCTCCTTCCTCCACACCCACATCCATCTCCTTCCCTCTCCTTTCTCCACACTCCACATCCATCCCCTTCCCTCTCCTTCCTCTACACCCACATCCATCCCCTTCCCTCTCCTTCCTCCACACCTACATCCATCTCCTTCCCTCTCCTTTCTCCACACCCACATCCATCTCCTTCCCTCTCCTTCCTACACACCCACATCCATCTCCTTCCCTCTCCTTCCTACACACCTACATCCATCTCCTTCCCTCTCCTTCCTCCACACTCTACATCCTACACCTTCCTCACCACACCCTCGCCCACCTACCAAGCCTAATTTCCTAACTGATTTAAACCCTAATCGAAGAAGGAGGCAGAGGTGAAGAGTGAAAGTGCAATTATGTTTCTGCCGACCTTCATTACCACTCTGCAGGCAATGATGGAACTTATTAACCTCATTTCCCAATAATTATCGACTTAAATCAGAGTATGCATAAGATTTATTTTGGTTGACATTATTTTACCCACGTGAAATTGGAGGAAAACTGAATACTTTTATCGATATCAAGAAACAGATCCTCAAGTTGTAACATTGAGGTGATTTGTTTTCTGGGATAGTTTGGAGGAATCAGTAACCCCTGTGAATTAACGGGGTGTGGGAATAGGGGGACAGGCTTGGGGGGGTTTGGGGGGTGCAGGAGTAGGGGGACAGGCTTGGGGGGGAGGTTAAGGGAGGTGCGGGAATAGGGGGACAGGCTTTCTACCCACCCCAAGCCTGTCCCCCTATTCCCACACCCCCTTAAATCAGAGTCCCACTTAGGCTGACACCAGATGGCTTCACCTGCCAGAAAACATGATGATTATATTCGATAAAAGTTTATACTTCCTTAAGGTTCGCTTTTTGTTACATTGGAGTGCCTTGATTCCTGTAGAGTCTAAAGTATGCTAGGAAACAGGACCAGAAGAGCAAAAATAATGGTGTTCTGTTGCTTGGAATAGTTTGTCTGTCTATCTTTCTCTCTCTCTCTCACACACACTCACTCACTCACTCACACTCACTCACTCACTCACTCACTCACACTCACTCACTCACACACACTCACTCACTCACTCACTCACTCACTCACTCACTCACACTCACTCACTCACTCTCAATCTCTAAAAAATAAAAATGTGTACGACCAGCTTCCCATACAACCATTCATCATCGCCGCTGGCCTCACGTGGGTCTGTGTAAAATTCGGGATTCAATTTGCGCAACTATACAAAATTTCGGTGTTTTATAGAAATACACACACACACACATATATGTATATAATAAAAAATCATAAAGTATACTTGTTTTGTTGTGTATAGATATTTGTTTGGTACCTGTGTGTGTGTGTGTGTGTGTATGTGTATGTGTTTGTGTGTGTGTGTGTGTGTGTGTGTGTGTGTGTGTGTGTGTGTGTATGTGTATGTGTTTGTGTGTATGTGTGTGTGTGTATATATGTTTGTGTTTGTGTGTGTATATGTTTGTGTGTGTGTGTGTGTGTGTGTGTGTGAGTGTGTGTGTGAGTGTGTGTGTGTGTGTGTGTGTGTGTGTGTGTGTGTGTGTGTATGTATTGTCTGTTGGCCTGCAGCGACGTACTATACATACATACATACATACACACACATACAACACACACAGAGAGAGTAACCAATACAGGGGTTCATGTTCAATGTGTTACCTGAGAGTTGTACAGTTTTCACACCACGGTTTGCTAGTTAGTTTGGTTTTAGGGTTTGGTCCACTGAAAATGCTACTCTTCCTATTATTATTATTATTATTATTATTGTTATTATTATTATTGTTATTATTATTATTATTATTATTATTATTGTTATTATTATTATTATTATTGTTATTGTTATTGTTATTATTATTATTGTTATTATTATTATTATTATTATTATTATTATTATTGTTATATGTAGTAGTAGTGGTGGTAGTAGTAGTAGTAGTATCATCACTATTATTATTAATATTATTATTATTATTATTATTATTATTATTATTATTATTATCATTATCATTATTATTACGAGCTTAGAATTTGACCGTACAGCAGTGAACTAACAGAGTCTA
>JAWZYT010005902.1:0-5000 GCA_034508575.1 Petrolisthes manimaculis | reverse complement strand
TGTGTGTGTGTGTGTGTGTGTCGTCACCTTAACTCTGAATAATAAGAGAAAAGTCAACACAATCTTTCTCTCCTCCCCCTTTGGTTCTTATCCTTCTCTTGCCCTCCCCATTTTGTCCCTGTCATTCTCCTCTCTTCATCTCTTCCCCTTTCCTCTCACCACCCTCCATCCCCCTCCTTATCCCCCTTCCGTTCCATCCCCTCCCCCTACCACCTCCCTCCTTGCCCCCTTCCATCTCCATCCCCTTAACACCTCCCCTCCATCACCCTTCCATCTCCATCCCCCTACCACCTCCCTCCATCTCCCTTCCGTCCCCTCCCCCTACCACCTCCAACCCCCCTTCCATCCCCTTCCCCTACCACCTCCCTCCTTATCCCCTTCCATCCCCTCCCCCTACCACCTCCCCCCCCCCTTCCGTCACCTCCACCTCCCCCCCTCCCCCCCATTACTAATTGAAGAGGGAGTCTGACTTGAAGTGACAGCAACCCCTTGAATCCGTCACATGCTAATAGTTAAGTCCCTCCCTCCCCTTCCTTCCCCTTCCCTTCCCTTCCCTTCCCTTCCCTTCCTTCCCTTCCCTTCCCTTCCCTTCCCTCCCCTCCCTTCCCTCTCCTCCCCTCCCATTCCCTTCCCTTCCCTTCCCTTCCCTTCCCTTCCTTCCCCTTCCCTTCCCTTCCCTTCCTTCCCCTTCCCTTCCCTTCCCTTCCCTTCCCTTCCCTCGCCTCCCCTCCCATTCATTCCCTTCCCTCCCCTTCCCTTCCCTCCCCTTCCCTCCCCTTCCCTTCCCTTCATATTTATTTCCACCTTCTCCCTCTCACGTTTCTTCCTCTCATCATGCACTCTCTCCATTTCATTCTACCTCCCTTCCCTCCTCTGTCTGTCTGTCTGTCTGTCTGGTAATCAAGCAATCACTCATTCTGTCAGTCAAATACAACATCTATCTATCTATCTATCTATCTATCTATCATGTACAATATATTAATTATATATCTATCTATTTATATATACATTTCTCTTATACCTTGGCATACGGACATTATACATTCATACACAAAGTTATTTTTTTGGCACACGAGAAAACAAAAGTAGGAAAGTTGGCCACACACTCTTTGATGTCAACAATAACAATAACAACAACAACAACATCAACAACAACAACAACAAGAGGGAGAAACTGGGACAGATATTTCCACCAGATAATATATAATAAAAAAAATAATCTTGAAAAAACATGAACACACACACGCACACACACACACACACACACACACACACACACACACACACACACACACATATATACACATACATATATACACACACACATGCACACACATATATACACACACACATGCACACACATATATATACACACACACACATATATATACACACACACATACATTTACACACACACACACACATATATACACACATATACACACTCACACACATACACACGCACACTCACACACACATACTCACTCAGAGACAAGCAGAAAGAGAAAGAAAGAGAGAAAGAATGGGAGAAAGAAAGAGAGAAAAAGAATGCCTCTGCCGAAACCTGCATACAAACATACAAACATCACAAAAAAACACCAAGAAAATTCAAAGTTGTTATTGTCTTCATTCAACCTGTCTTGATGCCCGTCCTACCCCCCCCCCCCTTCCTACGCCACCCCCCCCTTCCCCTTCCCACGCCACCCACCACCCTCTCTCTCTCTCTCAGTCTCCACACACACACGCCCACTCAGCCTTCCTACGCGCCCACTCTCCACCTCCCCCCCATCTCAGCTTTCACACATGTCCACTCTCAGCCTACTCTCCACCTCCCCCCTCTCAGTCTTCACACGCCCCCCCTCCCCTCTCAGTCTTCACACACACGCCCCCCCATTCCACGCCCCCCTTCAACCACACCCTATTCTGCCCCACCAAGCATCTTTTCTCTCTCTGGTTCCATCACGATTCACGAGACATATAGATCGGGTTGTGTGTGTGTGTGTGTGTGTGTGTGTATGTGTGTGTGTGTTTGTGTGTGTGTGTGTGTGTGTGTGGTGTACAAAGCAGTATTTTTATGCATATTGAAAACGAAATAAAAATATAGCCTTGAAGAACACACAGTTAGCTGGGATGAAACGAAAACATTCCCCTCTGTCTGTATATCATATCTATAGTTTGTATATATCATTTTGGATAGGTAGTATTTTTTTTTATAGTGTAGTGGGTTTTACGTTTAGGCTTGTCGTCGCGTGCGTATGTAAAGTAAACATTAGGAATATTATATACATCTTTCCCCTTTCCACCCACCCACCTCTCTTACTTAGTGATCGTCTGTTTGTATGTATATTTTTTTAATGAGACGATATCTAAGTAGGGGAGAGGGTACTCTGTTTGTGTGTGTGTGTGTGTGTATGTATGTATGTATGAGAGAGAGAGAGAGAAAGACAGAGAAAGAGAGAACACGTATATAACACACAACGAAAGAGAGAGACAGACAGAGACAGAGAGAAAGAAAGAGAAAGAGAGAGAGAGAGAGAGAGAGAGAGAGAGAGAGAGAGAGAGAGAGAGAGAGAGAGAGAGAGAGAGAGAGAGAGAGAATGTTTCGTATGTGTTTGTGTGTATGTGTGTGTCATTATTTTATATTTTCACACTATTATTTCCACCGACAAATATAAATGTATTCCAATTACTACTATCTATATCTTTGCTTTAGTTAATTTATTTATTTTTCATTAAAGTACAGAAGGAAGAAATTGAAACAAAATAGACGAACGGAAGATAATTGATGAATAAGAGAAAGATAAAATGATAAATGAAAGGGAAGAAAAAAAAAATGATGATTGGAAAGGAGAGATGATGATAATAATTGAAGAGAAGACAAGAATAAATTATAACAAAACAGAAAAGAGAATTGAAATAACGTAAATAACTCTCCATCTATTATATGTGAAAAAAAAAGAAATATAAAAAACAAAAAATATAAAAAAAAACTTTGTGAATTTGAGAGGACAAAGTAAGGCCCATTTGACTTAAACTTTCTTAGAGAAGGAACGAAAAGAATTGCAGTCTGAAATGTACAGAGATTTTTTTTTTTTTTTTTTTTGTCTGGGCAATGAGGCTGGCGAACAAAGATTTTTTTTTTTTTTTTTTTTTTTCATTTATTAAGAGGGTGCGCCGCGGAGTAGGGGACAGGCTTGGTGGTGGGGGTGGGGGTGTGGGGGGTTTGAGGGAATAGGGGTAACAGGCTTGGGGTTGGGTAGAAAGCCTGTCCCCTATTCCAGCTCCACCCCTAACCATGACCACCCCAAGCCTGTCCCCCTACTCCCGCACCCCCCCAAACCCACAAAGTCCCCCTCCCCCCCACCAAGACTGCCCCCCTATTCCCGCACCCCCTTAATTCTTCATGATCACACACACACACACACACACACACACACACACACACACTGTTCTTCATGACCACACACGCACACACACACACACACTTTTTTTTTACACACACACTGTTTTAAATTAAAATGTTTATGGTTTAATAGAAAAAAATATATAAATTTCTATCTCTCATCATAAAAAAAAGGAAAAGGTACAATAATTTACAGTATTGGTGAAAAAAAAAAGTTATCATTCCTGAAACATTTTTTGGAAAAGATTCAAGTTTCGGTGGAAGAAAGACTTAAGCCAATCGATTTCTTTTCCTGAGTTAATAAAGAGAGAGAGAGAGAGAAAGAGAGAGAGAGAGAGTGAGACAGACAGAGTGAGAGAGAGAGAGAAGAGAGAGAGAGAGAGAGAAGTGGTGCTAGTGATGCATGATGGTGATGGGGAAAGAGAGGTAGTGGTGGTGATAGTAGTGGTGGTGGTGATGGTGATGTGAGGGAGGGGACAGGAAGTGGTGATGGTGGTGATAGTAGTGGTGATGGTGGAGATAGTGTTGGTGTTGATAGTCATGGTGGTAGTGGTGGTGATGGTGGTAGTGGTGGTGATAGTGGTGGTGATAGTGATGGTGGTGGTGATAGTGGTGGTGATGGTGGTAGTGGTGGTGATGGTGGTAGTGGTGGTGTTGGTGTTGGTAGTGGTGGTGGAAGTGGTGGTGATGGTGATAGTGGTGGTGTTGGTGTTGGTAGTGGTGGTGGAAGTGGTGGTGTTGGTGTTGGTAGTGGTGGTGGAAGTGGTGGTAGTGGTGGTAGTGGTGGTGTTGGTGTTGGTAGTGGTGGTGATAGTGGTGGTGATAGTGGTGGTAGTGGTGATAGTGGTGAAGGCCAATAAGTGAGTTGACAGATGAAAAGGTGACGGAAGGTGAGGTGGGTTTATTACTTTCACTTCACTGACTACCAACCTACCTACCTGCCTCACCTCACACACACACACACACACACACACACACACACACACACACACACACACACACACACACACACACACACACACACACACATTTAAATCTCTCTCTCTCTCTCACCCACACCCACACACACATTTAAATCTCTCTCTCTCTCTCACCCACTCCCACACACACATTTAAATCTCTCTCTCTCTCTCTCTCACCCACACCCACACACACATTTAAATCTCTCTCTCTCTCTCACCCACATCCACACACACATTTAAATCTCTCTCTCTCTCACCCACACCCACACACACATTTAAATCACACACACATAATAAATCATACACACACACGCACACACACATTTAAATCTCTCTCACACCCACACATGCACCCACAGAGACACATTTAAATCACACACACACACACACACACACACACACACACACACATTTAAATTTCTCCTTTCCCACCGAAATGAACCCAGGACCCCCTCATTTTTTTTTTTCCACATTCAGTATTCATAAGATTTTCGACCCCCTCCCCCCCCCCCCAGCCTTCTAACATTTTTGATGCACACGACGAAACACTTTGATATGAGAGAGGATGATCTGTGTGTGTGTGTGTGTGTGTGTGTGTGTGTGTGTGTGTTTGTGTGTGTGTGTGGATTGAGGGC